>JAVCKT010021358.1:33990-86181 GCA_032273925.1 Rhynchotus rufescens
TGCATCCCCATCTCCCCCTGCATCCCCATCTCCCCCTGCATCCCCATCTCCCGCTGCATCCCCATCCCCGCCCGCACTCCCGCTGCTCCCGCCCTCTGCGCGTCCCTCCGCTGCCCCCTGGCGGCCGCCGCCGCAGCCTGCGCCGCGCGCGAGAACTGACCTTCGGCGGCCGCCGTCGTTGCCTCGGAGATGCCGCCGCGTCCGGTTCCCATAGCAACGCTGGGGGCCGCCGCCGGGGTGGGCGCAGGAGGCGGGACCGGGCCGGACCGGACCGGGCCGGGCCAGACCGGGCTATAGGGGTGGGTTCGGGGTACGGGGCCCGGCTGGGCTGTGCTATGGGGACGCGCTACAGGTGTCCCGGCGGCCCGGGTCTGGCTGCTATAGGGGGCGTTGAGGCTATAGGGGCCTGCAGGGCTATAGGCTCCTTTAGGGCTAGAGGGGTGGTGAGGCCTGCAGGATTATAGAGGGGAGCAAGGCTACAGAGGGCAGCAGGGCTGTAGGGGGCGGCAGGGCTATAGCGACCGTGAGGCTATAGGGCCTGCAGGATTATAGGGGGGAACAGGGCTATAGGGGGTGGCGGGGCTATAGGGGCAGACTGTACTGGGCCCAGGGCTGTTCCACCGGCTCTCCATGGGGCTACAAGGGTCCGGGGAAGCTGTAGGGGACCAGGCAGAGCTTTGCTACAGGAGACCAGCTGGGCAGGGCTGCGCTATAAAGGGTCAGGGTGCCCCCTGCCCCAGGGCTGTGCCTGGCCGCGGGTGACCAGGGCTGGGCTCGGTGGGCACAGTGGGGGCATGGCTGGGGACCCAGCACACGGCTGTGCCGCCCTGAGCCGCGGCGAGGGGCTGGAGCGGGGTCGGGGGCGCTGCTGGCGTCCGGGGGGGCAGCCGAGCGAGGGGGGCTCCCTCCTGCCTCCTGTTTTCCAGATGCTTGTCCAGCCATGTGGGGAGCGCCAGAGCTCAGGCTCTTTCCAGAAGCTCTGCTGTGGCCGCACCAAGAAGGTGAGTGGCAGAGCAATGGTGACCTGGTCGTAGCTGGGGTTACTGGCAGAGCACGAGTTGGGAGTGGAATTGAGAAAAATATCCCATTGCTGCTCCCTTTGTTCATGGTGTTCCTCGGCATGTATAGGGTTTGGTGCTGGCGAGGTGTGCCCTGAATGTACATCAACCAGGGCATCTAGAGTTTGTCAGGGCTCTACTTGACTCCTGGCACTTTGCCACATGGTGGCCTCTTCTGTTCTTTGCCAGAGCCTTTTGGAATAGAAAAACAAGTGAGCGATTTCTCCTTCCTCCTTCAGAAACTGCTAGGGTCCCCTCAGCAAGTTCCAAAGCAATCCGGAAGAAAGGCCAAGGAGAAGAAGGCTGTATTTTGGGGCATTGAGGTGGCAGAAACACTCAGCTGGCATGGCTGGGAGCTTGGAAAAGAGGTGATCAAACATCTAATCCTGAAAAACGTTCATGTGAAAACCCAGAAGCTGAGTTACAGGTGTGTGGAAAGCTTCCTTCTCCTTGTATTCCATGCTCTCTCATCACATCTTTATACCTCCTGCTGTATCAGTCACCTTAGCACACTGCCTTGGCCCTGTCTACCAGTTTCCCCCCTTGGGCTCCTCATTGGAGACAGTGTGCACACACATGCACAGGATAGAAACTTGCTAAATCAGTCACACAGCCCTTGTTCCTGGCAGGAGTTTCTTAAAATGCCTTTTTAAAGATCTGTTTTGCTGATACTTCTGTCTGTGAGCCATTTCCAGTCTAGTGCGATTTCAGTTGTGGACGTTTGCCAGCCAGTCGCTCATGTGTCCCGAACCCGCTGCTCGCAGGAGTCCCTCTGGATGCTGCAGTCCCTGTGACACTCCATGCTCTGAGGCTCCAATGCTACTGTGCTTAATAAGTGCTTGGGTCATGTGGCATGATCTGGGAATGCAGAATATGGTTCAAAAAAGGAATACATATTTAGGGTTGGAAATGAGTTCCAGCACATCTGAGTTCGCGTTCCCTGGGATTTGCAGGGCAATTCTAGCACCTGAACAAACCAGCAGGTCTGTAAATTATTTCTAATCACAAAGGCCTGGTGTTTGGGATTCTCCTTGGCATTCTCTTTCCTGATGTCTAATATAAGAACAGCTTTAAGCTATCAGATAATTTCTCTTTTTTTTTTTTTTTTTTCTTTATAGATGTCCTTCCACACGAGTCTTCGTCACTGTTTTTCCGCAGCCGATTGTTTTGAGCCCGGGTATGTCCCTAACTCTGCCCGTCATTTTCCGTCCCACTGAAAAGGTAAGGCAGCCACATCAGAACTGCTGTCCGTGTTCAGGCTGGCCTCCAGGAGGGGGATTGACCTCTGTCTCTCATCATTTGTGTTCTGTTTTCACTTGAATGAATCTGTCTTTAGTGTGGAAACACTGGAGAGCAACAGCCTCTGCTTGTCCTCTGAACGGAGACCCAGTGTGGCCTTCCTGCTTTCCCTGCACCTCCAACAGCTGAGGGAGCCACAATCCCTGGTTTCTCTGCAGAGTTTGTCAGTAATTGAGAGGGATCTTCAGAAAAAGCACTGTTATTTTTTTTTCTGTTTTTTTTTTGTTTTGTTTCCCCCCTGTGCTCCACATACACACACGTGTTGCTTCTGGCTGAGAATACAGGACTTGAATTGCCCACCCCAACTTTGTTTTTCTGAAGCCTGGACTGAGTGGTTTTATTACTGAACTGTTGAGGATTTTGCTTTCTGCTTTGTCAGAGGACTGCCCAAACCACCTGCCTTGGGGTATATTCAGTGACTACTGATTTTTCTATGAGGGAGTATGTCAGGGGCCTCCCTTTTCTTTAATGGGGCTGTTTCCCTTTGAGCTTCATTTTTGACAGCAACATGTCTTGTTATCAGCCTTTTCCCTTGGTTTTTCATCTCACTTCTAGTGTCTGTTTTGACTTTGAGTCTTGATCTCTGGCTCTTTGCCACACCTGCCTGTCTCATATGTATCTATGTCCTGCATGTAGGATGTCATGACTAGGTAGATTCCCTGTGTCCTGGTCTCTTATTATTACCATTTGCTGATGACTGTTCAGTGTTCCCTTTATGAAATAAGCTGATGACCTTGTTGTGTTTTTAGTGGAGAGTTTGAGTTTGTCTGTGCTCCAACAGCCACTAGAGCAGGAGGCTCCCTGTGGTCAAGAGAGCAGGGACTGTGTGTGCTGCAGTGCCCACAGTCCTTCCATAGCTGTGTAAGGGGTACTCAGCAAGAGTGAGGATGGGGGAGCTCAGAACATACATATCTTGCAGTTCCTTCTGCCTTAGCAAGTTAGCAGGAGTCCTGGAGCTATCTGTGTGTGGTGGTATCAACACTCCACCTTTAAGTGGTTTGTTATCCCCTTTAAGTGCTTCACCAGCGAGACACTTAATCAAAGACTAATTTTTCTGTGCTCGTGGAGATCCAGAGCAGTGTGCATTGGTTTAGTTAAGCTCAGTCAGAATCTTGAAAAGATTGAAAAATGTCCCTCTGCATCAAAACAAACAAGGTTAAACAACTGTGCTCTCAGACTGTGGTCTCTGAGGGTGCTTGTGTGTTCCCTGAGAGGAATGCAGTGAGGATTATGCCTGAGCACCTTACTCGCTGCCTCTTTCATGCTCTGTCCTGCACAGATGCCTTCCCCGATGCCTCCATCGCACATGTTTTGTTCCCAACACTTGCCCAGAGGCGAGGTTCGAGTGGTGGGGCTCATAGGAGGAGCTGCAGCCCCTCAGAGGAGAGCCCATCTAACTGCCATCTCCTCTCGCTTTTCTGTACAGAGGGAGTATGAAGACAGCATCCGTTTCGAGAAGGCTGAGGGTGAGTTCTCTGTCACTCTGCGTGCCACCCTGCCCCGCCACTGCCTGTGGTTCCCAGCTGCTCTCCGCCTGCCCCTCTGTGCCGTCTACAACGTCACGGAGGCGACGTTCCCCCTGCGCAACACGGGGTGAGTGGGACTTGGCTGAGCAGCCCCTCTTTCTGTTTTGTCAGGTGTTTGGCCACATCCCTGGGCCCTCCGTTTTATACAGCTCATTTCAGTTGTTATTAGCTTTTGCCTTGATCTGAGGCTAATATCATCCTTCAGGAAATATCCCCTCTCCACACCAGTCTGTTAAGACATCCAGGGAAGACTCAGAGGGGTGTCCAGCTCTGTCAAGAGGAACCAGGCTGTTGTTGCATTCCTGTCTGCTGAAGCAGACTGCCTGTCTCTAGGAGGTGACAGTGGGAAACAGCCTTTCAAATCAAAGTTGCTTAGTAATAGGCCCTCTGTTGAGTTCTGTCTGCAGTGAAAGAGTTCTCAGGGAGCACATGCAGGAACTGGAAAAGCTGTTGCAGAATAAATGTCACTAGAATTGCAGCTTTCCCTGATCTGATTGACAATCACTTATTGTTGTAATTCAGCATCTTATTGCCTCTAGAACAAATACCCTTCCTTGAAACAGTCACAGTGCTCAGTGTGTAACTGGAAACAGTTTGGGGTTCCATCTTTCTAGGCTCAGCTGGCTGCCTTAAGAGCTGGTCCCTGCTCCTTCAGAGCTCACAGCAATAAGAGGTAGAAAAACAGATTGAATTGACCAAAGACACCTGTCAGATCTCATTGTGGTCACCTTCTGGCATGTCATGTTTGTCTGTTGAAAGCATTGAGAAATGCCCCTTCTACATATGATTACATAGGTAGTTAAGAATGCTTAAGTTTGTCTGCTTAAAACGTATGTCCATTTTCTAGTGATCTTGCCACTGTGTTTGCCTGGAAGACACCAAGCCCTTTCCACATGATTCCTGACTGTGGCTTGCTGACCCCGGGTGCTGAGTGCATGGTAAAGGTGCTCTTCCAGCCCAAGGTAGCTGCGTTGTATAATGTGGAAGCAACGTGCTGGTTTGGAGATGAAGAGAAGCAGAAGAGGAGTATTCAGCTAAGAGCCCTGTGTGAGTCATTTTTGCATTTAGTCCTCAAATATGTATCATCGAGAACTGGGGAGTTTCATTCCCCAGAATTACATCAAGGCACTGTGCTCTGGGGCCGTGCTGCAGCTTGCACAACCCACTGATGAGTACAAAGTGGCCTGTGAAATTCTCTAATATATTATTATCACTTTGGAAATAATGGTTTGAAGAGACAGCAGGTTTGTGGCCTACTCTGGTCAGACTGGCACTTCTGTTACCTAGTTAAGCTGACAGATAGGAAGAAATGAGATGAGTTCATTGGCACAATGGAAAAACCTCCAGAAGCTGTTGGTCTTATCTGCACTCTGTTTCTTCTCTCTGTCTCTGCCAGGGGGAGATTTGTAAAGCTTTCTGGATCCAAGTAGGCTGTGATCTAGAATAACCACAATAGTTTCATGTTCAAGTCTATGCCAGTTTTCTTTGTCTGTAAAGGGGCATAAAGAGCTTTACCTGGCCACTGAGAAACAAAAGATGTTTCTCAAAGTATTAATATTTATGCTGGAGGGGAGCTTACCTGGTTCAAAACAAGGCCAGCTTTAAAGATAGATTCAACTTCAGAATTACTGAGATTGCTCAAAGGCTCTTCCAATTGAGTTTTAATAACTGAGGATAGAGATTCCACCTCTCTTGCTTGACCTGGTAATATTATCCCTTCTAACAGCTAAATACCCCTACCTGCGGGTGGATGTGCCAGGAGAACCGTGTGAAGACGTGCAGCCCTGGCACCGTGAGCACGTGCTGTGCTTTGGCTCAGTGCCAGTGGGCACCACCGTGGAGAAGTGGGTAGAAATCTGCAACGTGTCTGTGGTATGTATAGGGGTAGGCTGCTGCTTGTGAGGGCTTGGCCTGCTAGCGGGGTTCCTTGTGCAAGGTTGTTTGCCCTTGCTGCCTGCCTTCTAGTTAAAATACTAACAAATATCTGTTTGCTGCAGCCTGGATTCTATCCTTATGGTTGGAGCCTGCTGTTCAGCTTCTCGTCTGGATGGGATTGCTTTGGTTTGCACAGCCTTTCTGTGTTGGGCTGTAGCAGCCTCAGCTGTCTTGGGGGAGTTTCCAGCTCTGCTAGAAATAGGGCAGGTCTTCACTGATCAGTGTGGTTCAACAGGAGCTTTATTCAAAGCAGTGCCATTCTCGTTTCTATTTGCTCTTCTTTTAACCTGTTTCTTTTCTATTTGCAGGTTAATGCCCCCTTTAGGATAGAAAGAGCAAAAGACCCTCTGCTTCAGGATCCTGCATTCTCCTGTGATATCTCCCAAGGTGTTGTCCCTGCCAAAGGGAAGTTGATGCTGTACATACGATTCCATCCACAGACAGTAGGCAAACACAGTACTGATTACTTCACTGTCCTGTCTGCTGGGTGCCACCTGCAGACTGTCCTGAAGGTGACTGGCTCATGTAAAGGTATCAAGCAATTACAACCTTCCTTTTTCTCTCTGTCCTCTTCTCAGCACTGTAGGAGAAGGGCTGAGGTCAAGGGAACAACTAGAGACTGTCATAGCCCTTGGTCAGGGACTGAACTTCTGCTGAAGCTTAGCTGTTACTGGGGTTTAACTCTTTCTCATAACAGACATGAGACTATTGGAGTGAATTCCCAGCTGGTTCCTAGGGCTAATGGGTTTGCAGATGAGGTGCTTCTGGTTTGGGAGGCTCTGTTAAGTGCAGCAGTAGCTTGTGACATGTTGACAGAAACAGCTGTGACAGCTCTGTTTTACTTGGCATTGTGCTAGGTCCACTTGTGTCCATGCACCGATATTCCGTGGACTTTGACTGGATCAATCTTGGGGAAAGTGCAGTGCAGACATTGGAAATGAGCAACAACTCAGATGCCCCTGCCTATTATCAGTTTGATATTGATGGCAGAGGGAGTGTCTTCTCCATTGATCGTCCCTGTGGCATCTTGAAGGGCACGACGATGCTAGTGCTGAAGGTGACATTTCGGCCTGCTCGCCCCATCAGCTACTATCGCAGAGTGCTGTGCCTCGTCCACCATCAGGTATGACAGGCAAGGGACAACATCACAAAGGAAACTCTTTGTGGCGCCTTGCATCTTAGGCGAAGAAGAAATGTTACTTCTTCAGTCCTGAATGATTCAGGTCCTGTGTCTGCTTAGAAACTAGAAGCCTTTAGGATAGAGGTTGATGCCTGGTGCCTGTGTGCTGCTTGGTATGTGTGTAGCTATGACTTTACCCCAGTCAGCTGCAGCAGATGCCAGTACCTTATTTCAAAAGCATCTTTAAACAAATGTCAGTTAGCAAACCCAATACTCAAGTTTCTGTGTAAAAGCTTAGAAACAAAATTTGTACTCAAACACTTTGCACAGTATGCCAAACCTAGGCTCTGCTGGCACACCTCTTCCTGTAGCTATTTTATACAGTAGCTGCATGCTCTCTTAATTACAACCTTGCTCCTGGTTTAGGAGCTTGCCCTGCAGGACTCTCCCATCTCGGGTTCTCCAAATATTACCCACTATGGCTGACCAGTATCTCTTAACAGGCCACAAAAATACATAATATTTGTTTTCCTGTGACTCCTGTCCTGGGCTCTTGCTGAGCAGAGTCTCCAGGGTGCAGGCTCCTGGGTTGAACAGTACAGTACAGATGTGGATAGACCATCAGTAATACCTGCAGGGTGACAAGGTCCATCCTCAGCTGTTCTCTTCCTCTAGATCTCCAGTTAAGTTAGCTGTGCACCAAGGTACTGAATGTACTGAATGCTAAACTTTCTGGGCCATATCAACACATAAAACAGCTGTCTAAGATCACACAGCACTAAGCTGTTCCAAGGTGTGGCTTTGGGAATGAGATGCTAGATGGTGTAATTAGCAAAGGAATCACTGCAGGAGAGCTCATCTCTTACAAGGCTTTCTGGTGCTTTCCTAGGAACCTATATATGTGAACTTCTTTGGTACCTGCCATTCAGACATGGATAAGCCAGCCATCCTTCAAGCAAGACATCTCTCCTGGTACAAAACCAACATAATGAGGGGACTGACCTTTTACCCCCCAGACATCCTGAGCATGATGCTGAAAGAAGGGAAGCTGTTGTTGGATGCAAAGAGAGCCCTGATGCTGCCCCCTGAGGTATGAACTGGCCTTTCTTGAACCCGAGATGTCCTGGTGCTGTTCTCTGCAGATGTCAGGTTGCCTTTGCATAGGCCAGATAGATCTAGGAGAACTTGCAGGTGTCAAGCTGATCTCTGTAGTAATTAAAAGCTATTAATATGCCCAGCACATACCAACACTCTGCCTCAGCTGGATTCTACTCGAACTCAACCACTATTCCTTACTTCACTCTACTTTAGCTCGGTCGCTGGATCTTCTTATGCCATGTTAAGCTTCAGATGGAGGATTGCCTACAAAAAGTCTCTCAGTTCTGCTTTCCCTGCTCACATCGAGGTGTTTCCCTCCTGTAGATTCCTCAGGACAAGCCTCCCGGGGAGCATCCCGAGGCCAGCTCCATGGCTGAGTACTTCCACGATGGTGCAAGCAGTGACCTGGCCTTGTTTCCCCCTCACGTTAGCGTCAGCCCCAGGGAGCACGATTTTGGTTGCTGTGTGCCGCTCCACAGAGCAGAGCCTCTTCCTCTCTGTGTCACCAACCATACCAAGGGAAAGATCACTGTTGCCTGGACTCCAAGCCGTGGCAGTGGCTTCCAAGTGACGCCTGAAGTCTGTGACATCCCGCCTTTGAAGTCTTCAGCCTTCCGAGTCCTTTTCCAGCCCACTCAGCTAAACAGTCTGTATGCAGCGGAGTTGGAAGGCTTTGCCTTCTACAAGGTTAGTGGGAATTAGTACAACCGGTCCCCAGCAAAAGCCTAGCAAAACCCTGTTTGCCGCCAAAATATTTTGGGGCATCTACAATTAAAATATAACTTTATATTTTGAAGTTGGCAAGCTTAATCTCTACTAACTCCTTTGGCCAGGGGTTTGGTACAGTGGCAGGCTAAAATTTCTCCTCCATCATCTTTGTCCTGGCAAGGCTAAATCAGGAAAATAAGCTATAGACTGGCTGCTGTTGTATATGCACATGTACAGCTGCTCTTATGTGACAGTGAATGTGAAGTAACTCACACTTCTCTGAAGAAATTATGGTGCACCATATATGGGAAGCTGCATAAGGATGGTTGCTGACGTCTAGGTGATGCGCAGTAACTTTCTTCTGTTTCTGTTCCCAATTAGTAAAGCTGAAGTGGATGCTGTACATCATTGCAGCCTCTCCCCCAGCATGAGGTGGGAATCATACTACACGAGGTTCCAACTGAAGGAGTTTCAGCATCCTGAAACTTCCTGATAAGCAAGAGATACCTTGATTATATTGTTGATTGAATTTGAAATATTTTTCATCTAAGACAGTGTGAAGGTTTTCTGGGAGCAATCTTAGCAATTTTAGACTCAAATAAGAGCCTATTTTTTCAGTAATTTCATAATTATTTGCTGAGTTTAGGATCTGCGGGTATTTCAGACTGCATTAGTAGAGTGTCTTTAGAGCCTTCAACTCTGAAGCAACTACTGCAAAATCACTGAATAATTTGGGTTGAAAGGGACAGAGAGAGATCATCTAGCCCATCTTTCAGCCTTTAAGTCCCTCTGTTATCTTTCATGTCTCAGATATACCTGTTTGTGAAAACGGTTCCCTCATGTTCCTCTTTTTGCACTGATCAGTGTTTGTTTCCAGAGAAAACCAATTCCGCAGCCCCAGGGCTGTCACTGAAACAAGCAGCAGCTAGTGACAGTACATGCACTCGGAGGTACATTGCCACACTGCTCCCGTGAGTGTTCTGCTGTGTCCCTTGTGTGCCTGCAGGTGCTGAGACACTACAGGAACATCGATGAGGACGCTACCATCTGCCCGTCGTGGTGCCTGACCGTCAGGCTTAGGGCACACACCTATGAAGCAGGACGGGAACACTTCATCCCCCGGTACATGCTCGATGTCCCCAAGGTGTGTGACTAGCGGTTTGGATCTTTGCAGAGATGTTTAGGTTTATCTTCCCAATTGAAAAATGTTTATATTGTCTCCCATTGCACCATCATGAGACATAGAGCCTTGGGAGTTTCCAGAGGCGTGAAGACTTGTGCTTTAGAATGGTTGTAGGTTCCCCTTCTCCTGCATTAGCTTCCCAGGCTCCAGTGTCCAGTGTCCCAGGCTGCACTAATCTCTTTAGCTCTGAGAGAAAAGCTGCTTAGTCCCCTCCCAGATGCTTCAGGCACTCTGCATGTACTTAGACAAGCAGAGGGCAGCAAACAGCATCCAAGCTGTTCCCTGACTCTCCCAGTGTTTTTTCTGTAGCATGAGAACTGTTCCTATGAGATGAAGTTAGATGTAACCCAGGGAAGTAAGGAAAAGTCTCCAGAACCTCTCAGTTAAGGGCACACAACCTGTAACAGGTATGCATAAATCAGAGCAAATTCCAGCTCACTTTGTCCTTAACCCAGGAGTTTACTATATGTGCAGAACCTGCAGGCCCCAGTAAGCAGCTTGTTTGTGGCATCAAGAAAAATGATGCGTAATAGAAAGTAGTTTCATTGGTGCCATGAACCTTTGACAGTTGAGACCCTGAGAAGGGGCAGGAACTTATCTTGTATACTCTTGGGTGATTTTCTTTCTCTTCTTGAGGAGAAACACTTACAGAGTTCACTATGGTTATGAGACAGTGCTGTTAGGACTCAGAGTCAACCTAGCAAGTGATTTTTCTTTAAGCTTGATTTTAAAATTCAATGTAAGCACCATTCCCTTGCTTGTCTCCACCAGGCTTTTCCTGCTGTAGCTCCTAACACCGACACCTACTGCAGCATGCTGCTCACGAACACAGGCACCTCAATGATAACCTTCTGTGTGGACCAAGCTGCCTGTCCCTCTGTTTTGGTCAAGCCTCGCTCAGGACACATCATTCCAGGACATCACCAGATTTTCTTTCTCTCTACTCATCCAGTTAACACAGACTTGCAGCAGCATGTCCTGCCCCTGCAGTTGAATGCCTGTCCTGCATACACCCAGGTAAAGAGGGAAGTTGAAGCTAGTGAGAGGTGTTTACATGCATTTTTTTGTTTTGTTTTTTTTTAAGTTACTTTTATTGTGACCCCTATTATATTTACTAATGATTAGTCGGGGATTTTGCCTTTAGAAATAGGAATGAAAGGATATTTTCATAATTTAAGGTGGGACCACTATTGCAGTTTAAAAGTGTGCTGTTACGCCTACCATGACCATTGAAATGCCAGAAGTCTTGTGCCCTTTGTACCCCTGGGTCTCTATCCCCTGGAAGTCACTATACTGTGAACTGCTCCTTGCCAAACCAATCCATAGTCCTTTCACTCCTCCTTCAGCCTCAGTTTGTCCTTTTGGAAGGATCAACATCTTTGTGACATCCCTCCAGAGGTCAGTTTAGGATTCTAGCTAATGTCTATTACTTCTCCATGAATTCCACAGGAGATTGCCCTCCAAAGCCGTGCGGAGTCTCTTCACTTGCTCTTAGAAGGTGATGGAAATCTATACTTCAAGCCTACCTATATAGGGACCTCCTCCACTCGAATGTATACCATAAAGAACTGTTCAAGGCTCCCCATGGTGTTTACATGGAAGATCCATCAGTCTGACCGCAAGATCCTGTCTGTCACCCCTACCACGGGGCTCCTCCAGCCCTACGAAGCCATGGCAAGTTTGGGTTGTACCAAAATAATTGTAATTTTGATTAGTGATGCAACTGTGGAGTGTTTAAAGCAGAAATGTGAGGAGTGCAGTCCAACCTTTAATGTCAAGGTTGGAAAATGCTGTCAGTGTCTTAGGCTGGGTCACTAGTGAGCATTTGCAAATGTCCTGGTGACCATAATTTGCCCAGACATGATCGCAGTCTCCTTGACTGCAAGTCCAAAGGTGTCTTAAACATGGATTAGATACCAGTTATGCTGGATGAGTCTGGTGATGACACAGTAACAACTGGATCATGCAGCAGGAAATGCTGATAGAAGGCAGATACGTGAGAGCACAAAAGAGTTTATGGCCACCTTCTGCTCTTCTGCCTACCCCTACTGCATTCCTTTAGTGCTTTTTAAGACCAGCATATCTCCAAGACCTGGTTTTCAGTGTTTGAATATGTTTTCCTAGTATGAACCTCTGACATGGTAGAAACAGCGGAGGTCTGAAGAGGGAGAGTGTCTCCAGTGCAGGCCAGTGGTGATGCAGGAAGGGGCTGTGCAACGTTGAATGCAACGGTGGTTGTATCTAGGCTTGACTCTGGAGCTCCTGTGAGCGTGCACCTTCTCACTTGTGGTTTCAGGCTCAAGCTTGGACTTTTGCTCCTGACAAGAAGACGAAGCATCTCCTGCGAGCGGCAGTGTTCGTGGGCAGGGAAAGCCCAGTCCCCATGGCTCCCCAGAGTGTCCATTACACCTTAAGGATTGTTGGAGAGGGAGCGCTGGGTGCTATCAGGGTAAGGATCTGGGATCCGGGGTAGGAGGAGATGGGGATCTTCAGTTACTTTGGGGACTTTTTTTTTTTCCTTAGAGACTTTTTAAACTATTTCCCAGAGGTGGGAGAACTGACTCTTGTAGCCAAATGGCAACTGCATGTTGTAAATGTCCTGCCAGTTCAATTATAACCTGCATGAACCCTTAAGGATCACTCTGAAATGCTCTTTTCCGGACTGAACTGGGCAGGCTCTTTGGCTTCTTGGGAATTACAGTTCTCTTCCATAGTTCAGTCTGCTCTCCTTCTCTCTTCATTTGTTCTACAGTTGGTCCTATTTCTAAATGGAGCAAAACTGACTGTTAACTGACTACATGGCCGCACACCTGCCTTTTCTGTCCTTAAATGCAGATCTGTGCAGCTGCCTTTATTTTTAAGCATGTTTCCTAAGGAACCTGAACTAAATAAAATAATACTTTGCAAGTTGTTGCTCAGTGTTAACCGTGTTGGACAGATGGGTAGAATGATCTTAGAGGTATTAGTCACTATAAATTGTGTGGAAGTGGGTGACTAGCTAGAAGGGAGAGGGACTCTTAATACAGGCACGGAAGGACAGAAAGGCAGGGCTCAGACTTGTGCCAAGCACAGCTTTCTTGCTGGTATATGCACAACCCAGCATGAGCCAAATGTTGCCTAGCTAGCTGCCAGCTCAAATAACAGCAGAAGGGCTTTGGAGGGGGGGATCAAGCCCCTTGGGGTCTTGTCCAGCTCCCAGTGCACAATTTTCTAATGTTCCCCCGGGCATGTGAGTCCACTCACAAAGTAGGGAGCCCTTTGCACTGCACTGTGCATGCCAAGGGCACTGAAATAAGTGCCCTTATCTCAGACTGCTATTCTTGACAGTTACCAGCAACCTCTGCACATTGGGTTTTTTTTTTTTTTATTGTAGGCACAAAACGAGTGCTTGGACCTTGGAAATGTTCTGGTTGGTGACCTGCAGAGCGGTGATGTTGTGCTGCTGAACGATGGGATCTGCTCTCTAAACTATGTACTCCGTGTGGAACAGCAAATCACAGGGCCTTGTGATCCTGAGGAAGTCTGCAAGGATCCACTCGGTACTTGGAGGAGATTCATGAGGGATGGGACTTTGGAACTTTGCAAAATTGTTCTAGTAGGAGCTTAAAAATTAGGCTGCTTGCTGGCTAGTTTGTAAGTATTTTCATGTGCACCTTAAGCTATCCATGTGATAGAAATATGCTTGAGAAGACACAAGACTAGTTCTGTGTGTGAATAACACAAGTAACTTATTTAGTACGGGGTAAAAATTAGAACTACTCCTTGTCATGTTAACTTTGCAAAGTCTTTCTATGAAAACATAAGTAGATGTCTGTTCCTATCACTTAATTAGTGAGTCAAAAATGTCTGTGAGAAGTCAAAGGGGATCGTGCCACCAAGCACAGCCCGGATAAGAGGACAATTATAATTGAGTGCAATGTGGCTGCTTGTACTTCACAGAGAATGTGAAGGTGCTTTTGTGCAGAGGTGCACAAAAGTGCAGAGGACAGTTGCTCAAGTAGTGCAGGCAGGACCTGCACACTCACCTGATGGTATGAGTGTGACTTGCACTGCCAGGGGTGTGCACTGAAAGAAGAAGTCTGACACTAAGAGTGTCTGATTCTTGCTTAGAGGATTGCTACAGGTGACTGACTCTTCTGTCATGCTGTTAAAAGCATCATCCAGAGCTTAGTGTTTGAAACTGGACCAATTTGAACCTTGAAATAAGATATCAGAAGGGAGTTGAAGCTTCCCAGAAGAACTGGCGGAGTCCAGCCCTCTGTGATCCTAGTCTTTGCCTGCCGAACGTGGCCTGGATACTCCTGGAACGAGGCCTGCGCTTCTAGTCTGGGTGTCTGAACTCCAGAAATTAGTCCTAAGGATGAAGTATTGTAGGGAGGGTGAGGAAGCAGTGACTGAATTGCAAGTAGTGTATGGAGATCTATGTGCTGAATGCATGTGTGGTGTAAGAGATCTGTGGTGCCAAGAGCTTATTCTACCTCCTTTCTTCTGCAGCCTTAGAGCTGGAGCACTCCAGAGGGACTATCCCTGCAAGGTCGAAAGCTTTTGTCCAAGTAACAGTGAAGCCAGCCCGCCAGCTGCATTACACCTGGTCAATCAAATATGCCATTTGCACCCCCACAGGTGAGGGACAGGTATTTTGGGGAAAGGGGGGGAAAATAGTCTCCCAGTCAAGTAGACTGTGTCATAATAAGCTGAACTGTCCAATTCCAAATGTTATGAGTCCTGCTTGTAGAAATCTGCCTTCTGAGTAATTCACCAGAACTCGTCCTGCCTGCTGTCTCTTTTCCTGTGCTGTTTTTTTCAGATGTGACTGAGCCATGAGACACAATTCCCTACTGTTCTTGTCACAACATTCCCCACTCCTTTGCATGATCATGGTCTCTGATGTACTTCGGAATGTATTCGAGAGCTTCAGGCAACCCATTCTCTGTGCTCTCCTTACTGGAGATCTTGAGCAGTACCTCTATGAAAAAGGATACAGTAGAAATATAAAAGACACAGAAAGGGGTAGCAGGGATATTCAGAGGTAGAGAATATCATTTATATGGGAAGAGATGAGCTGCACAATGATTTTACAGCTTGGACAACAGAGAAGAGCAACACATGAATAACATGGAGAAGATGGCATATAAATAGTTATTCAGTGCTTTTTCAGTGTGAAAACAAGAAGGGCTTCATAAAATGGTTAGGCTGTAGGATTCAATTAAGAAGATTCTTTTTTCACATAATGCAGAACTAAACTGTGGAAATATGCTGTTCAAAAGGACTCTGTTCATAGTCTTCTGGTGATCTTTAAATCAGCAGTCATGGTACAAATACAAAGCTGTGGATTCTGTTCATTCTTTCTACGGCCCAGGTAGAGCTGCTCTACAGTTTGCTGTTCCAGACGGCTCTCTCTTAATGATGCTTGGCTACTTTCTGTTGTTTCCCTCTCCAGTTCCAGATTTTGGGAGCACCAAAGAGGAACAGCAGCCCCTCTGCAGCATAGTAGCAAGAGGTGTATACCCAACTTTCTGCATCACAGATGTCTGTTCAGCAGGGAGTGCAAGTGGTATCAGCAAGCTGCAGCTCTGGAGACTCTTTTCCTTGGACACATTGAATGAATACTTGGAGCGAGACCCAACTCCCAGCGAGCTCACCTACAGAGTTCCCACAAGGCACAGGTGGGAAGAGGAGAGGGCTCACACTTAGCCTCAACACAAGCACAAGCCAGAGTTGCTGTGACTATTGGTTTGTTTTGGAGCTCATTGCTGCCTGTCGCTCTTACATCTTTCTGTCACCATGTGGGTGGCTGCTTACTCCTGTGTCTCTGCCTATCCTTCCTAGAGAGAAGCCACAGAATAATTTAATTGCAAGAGACCTCTGGAAGTCTCTGGTCCAATCCTTTGTTTAAAGTGTGGCCAACTAGATCAGGTTGCTCAGTGCCTTGTCCAGTTCAATGTTGAGTATCTCCAAGGATGCAGAAATTGCAACGTGCCTGCACAGTTTTCCAGTAACGGACCACCTTCATTGTGATTTTTTTCCCCCTCAATGATATCTAAGATATCTATCATATTGCAACTTCTTCTCTTGCCACCTATTCTGTTGCTGTGTGCCTCTGGAGCCAGATGGAGTCTGGCTCCATCTTCTCTATACCCTTCTGTCATCTAATTGTAGACAGCAATAAGATATGATCTGAGCCCTCTCTTCTTTAGACAGAAAAAAATAATTCTCTCAATCTCTCCTTGTGGAGTGCTCCAACCCTTGACCTTCTTGGTAGCACTTCACTGGACTTCTTCCAGTATGCTAATGTCTGTCTTGGGGAATCAAAAACTGGTCTAAACAGGACTCTGAACTTCTGAGTAAGCCACTCATTCCAATTAGTCTTATATAAAAGATAGACTGGAGAGGACCCAGAACTCTCGCTTGCATCCAGTGTCCTTTATCTAACAAGACCCAACAACATAAAGTCAGAGATTTATAAGGAAGCAAGCCAATGTAGAATGACCCTTTCCCTGGTCATGCCATGTCAGCTCTTCTTCCATGCTCAATTTAATTTCTTCTTTTTCTCCAATAACCAGCACATACTCAATTCCTCCAGTGTACACCCCCGTCCTGCTCGATTTCAACTTTGGAGCTGCCTCGATAGATTCGGAGCCTACTCTGGTGATGCTCCTGCTGGCAAACAAGGGTGTGGTGCCCGTTGAGTGGTAAGCAGTGATTGCTAGAGCCCAGCCTTTCCTCTGGGGTCTGTCTGGGTATACAGAAATACTCACAAGACCATGGGACACCTCTACATGTTAGTGGGATGGATTTCATAGGTCTGGCTTGTTGGGCTGCGATTGATCTGTTGGTGAGTCTGGGTGAGGAAGCAAGCAAGAGAAGGCAGAAAGTTGTACAAGTCAGACCTAACATGCCTTGGTAGGAAGCTGGAAATGAAATGTCATGTGTTCTCCTGTTGTGCTAAGCCTGACTGGACTGAACGTGATGACCATGTCCCTGGGAAAGTTTTCTTTCCCTGTTGCTCACCATCTGTCTGGATCCCTAGGGCCTTCCTGTTCCCTTCTGATCAGAAGATGGACATGGAGCACTGGGCAGAGGATGCTGAGTTTAGCACCCGTGAGCTGCACCAGATGAGAATTCAGGATAACCAGCTCTTCAGCATTTCCCCCAAGTCAGGAAGACTTCTTCCAGGACAGGAGGAATCAGTCCAGCTCTCACACAGGTGACTGTAACTACATGTTCTCCAGAGCCTCGTGCTTTGTGCCAAGACAGCAAGTGTCAGTTGAACCTCCTGGGTTTATAGAGCAGGTCCTTTCCCCTCCCATGCCACTTGCCCAGCAGAGATTGGGCAAGTAACAAGTATGAAAGAGATGAGAAAGAAAATGTACTCCTTGTGGCTTTGACCATATGGACATAGTTATTTTTGTCATCAGCTAGAGCTCCTAGCTCTTGAGTGTGTGTGGATTGTATGAAGGAATCTAAGCAACTTGATTTTCACAGCAGTCCTGACCTAAGGAGTGATGGTATTTCAGATGATTTTAGTCTATAAACTTGGATCTAAATAATTGTGTGACCAAAATCAACATTGCATCACTCATTCCCACCCAAACACAACTATCCCACTCTCTGTCTCAGTGGCCCTTACGCAACAGTGACTCTTTAGCAGGGAAATGAATTGTCTCTAATGGACTGTGTGACCCTGATTCTATCACCCTGGGCACAAGATTGGGTTTTAATGTTTTTTTTTTTTTCTCTCTCATCTTGCTCTGCTAGACACGATTTCATCGGCACTGATCACCTGCCTGTTCTACTGAAGGTTTCTCATGGTCGTGAGATTCTGGTAAGGTAGCATGTTTGTCTTGCTTGGTTACAGAGCAGCAGCAGGTAGGAGCTAAATTACAGCTAAGGGTTTTCCCCAGAAGCTGCACGGTATACAGGAAGCTGTGGCCTTCCCTAGGAGTCTTCATTGACCAGATGGTAACAAGGGGCCAAGCAGAGATGTAAAATCAGCATCCTGACAAACTAGTGGCTCTAGTAAAGAGTGCCGTGACAGTGCACTGGCAAAATTCCCTCTTGGATGTAGTATCCACTGTTTTCTTCAGTTTTTGATTCTTAACCTATTTATCTTATTGATGTTTTTAGTGCAGATTTTCTTCCTCCTCTGGAATAACTCCAAAACAGCTCTCCCAGGTTTTACATTCTCAGCATGCTTTCTGAACCTCAGTGTATATATAATGGGCCGAATTTCTTTGCGTGCTTGCCTTCCTTCCTTCTGCCTCAGTGTGAGTTCTTCCATACAGTGATCCTGGAGTTCAGCTCTGCAGCCCATCCTACATCTTCCCAGTTTTCCTGAATCTCTCCATCTCATCACCACTCCCCTTTCTTCAGAATCCCCTGGAATATACTTTTCTCCAAATATATCAGCTGCGTTGGCTGAAGTTCTGGGACCCATTTTGGCACAGGGCTGGCAGAACATCCTCTCTGGATGTATGGAGACAGCTGCTTTGCCAAGCCCAGAAGGTAGAGCCCGCTTTCCTGGTTGGCTGTTCCCAGCAGCCCTGATGCCTTTGTCCACCCATTTCCTTCACCTTGCCAGTCATCGAGGTGCTTCCTACTCACTCTTCCTGCTTTTCTGTTTACTAACAGCATCTCAGAGCTCATCCTGCTCTGTTTTTTTCCCCTGAGTATTTCCTCGGGATTGAAATTCATTTCTTTCTCTCAGCCCTTCTCTCTAACTGTCAGTTAGAGTCAAAGTCACCTTGTGCTCTGCTGGGCACAGCTCATGCCCGGCTGAGCCTTCCTGTCTGTCTCTAAAGTTTCCTATGAAACCATTGTGTTCACACATCTCTTTTATTTTTCTTTTCTTTCAGAACAGTTGTCAGCTGAAAATCCATCCCGTTGACCAAGCTGTTCAAACAGTGGCTTAACTGTGCCTTCCCTCAAAGCCCTTGGATGGGCTCCCTGTGCTCTGCCTGCCTGGCACAATCCTGAGAGTGGCTGCAAGCATTTTGCCAGCTGGCCAGTGGGAGATTAGGCTTTGGAGCACTAAAAGCCAGTAGGGCACATGTCCTCCCATGCCAGTAACTGATGGCTTTGGTGACTATCAGAGGCAGCCACCCTACCCCACACAATTGCTGTAAAATGTTCTAAAAGGGGATGGGAAGACCTGAAGATGCCAGAGGACACCTGGCTGCACTGGAGCTCTGGCAATAAGAGCTACAGAGGCCAATCCAGAGACCTGGAGCAATGCAGGTGGTGGTGACGACATGCTGGGCTTGCTGCTCCTGTGCACTCTCCATGCTGCCATTTGAAAGGAGGAGTGTAAATGGCTCCCCTTGTGTAGAAGGGGCAGACGAGGGTGGCACACAATGTGCCTTCATCCCTTTCAGTTGTGGTATGAATCATGGAGCTGTCAGATTGTTCTAAGTGCAGGCTTAGACTCGCAGGCTCGGGCTGAGCAGACCATCCCCTTAGAATTCACTGAAGTCTGCCGAATACCTGCTAGCCTTAAGAAAAGAAAATGCTGTAATACCACACCAAAAGTTAAGCTTTGGAAACCTGGGACAGCGTCAGGAAGGGAATTTGCTTGTGTCCAGTTCAAGATTGCAAAGCAGGTTGCCTGACTTTGTACTGGTGATGTTAGCCAGCTACGGGACAGTCCATGGATCTTCTGAGGTGCTTCATAGCTCTGTGATGGATTTACCTGTATGGACAAGTTCTGATCTCTCATGTCTGTGTTCCCCACACTGCCCAGTTTGACTGATTCATCTTCAGGAGGAAATTCTTTCTGTCCTTAACCCTCTGCTCAATGGCCAAATTTCAGCACTGAGATAACTAGATCTGGATGCTCTGAAGAAAACAAACCTAATTTCCTGATGGAAGTTTCTTCAGACTGCAGGAGTGAATTTCTGTGCAGCTTGTGTGTTGCCCACTTGCTTGGCCAGGAGGAAAACAGGGCCTCTTGCTGTCTAAAGCTTTCACTGATTGCTCTTTGCCTCGTCACCACAGCCATTCTCCAGCAGTGCAGCTGTGACCTTGTTCTCAGAGCCTGGGGACAGTTTTGCTGGGCAGAATCTGTAGCCCTCAGCAGTTTCAATAGGAAAAGTCCAGCAGGTTGCAGGTGTTGGGCTGTGAGGTTGCTGCAGGCTGTTTCCCAGAACTCACTGGAGGGAAGCGCTGAATCCTAGGGAGAATTCCTTAGCCCATAAGTTCCATAAACTGCCTGTGCTTTCATCTCACTTCATAGCAGCTAATTAGGTATTGTAAGATGCTGTCACACAGAGCATGTGTTTTCCAGTCAGCTTTGCTCCCCAGGGACTCTGACATCCCCATCCTCTCACGCTCTAGGTCATTGCTATGGGATGAGGTCTGTGCATCCTGGAAGGAGAATGGATTGCAGCAGGTCTTCATGTTTCTGCAGTTGTCTCACTTTAACAAATAACCCTTTAATCAGAGCATCCTGTGTCTAAGAAAGCTGGTGAGAGTCTTTCCTCAGCAGTTCTGGTCCAGTGGAATTGCAAGTCTGTAAGCTCATTTCTTTGATTCCAGTAATATGTACAGGTGTCTCACTCCCAAAGCTCAAGAAGGATCCTGTCCCTGTGTCCCTTGCTTTTTGAAACTGTCAGCTTCTGTTCTTCTCTCTACATTGTGTCTGTGTTGAGGCCCTCAGGAAGCTGACTTTGCATGTAGCTAAAAAAATGAAATGATGATATTGTGTATGTGACTTTGTTATCACTGTCTTTTTAGTTCTCGCTCCCTCCTTACTTTGCTTGTGAAGCTGAATTTGAAAGAGATTGCCTTGGAGGAGTCAGCATCCTCTGCTGATCTGTGGTTAAGCAGCTGACACAGTATCTCCTGCAGTTTTCTGCCCAACCTATTATCCTAAGCATCTTCTCATTCCACTTTTGCACTTGAAAAATGTGGCCATGCTTTAGACTTAACTGTATAACTGTGGATTGCTGACTGACTCAGCTCCCCATGGCTCATGCAAAAACATTATTGGCTTTGAGATTACTTTGTAAACTATGCCTCCAGAGAGCAGACACTTTGGGGATCTTTTGGGGTGCTCTTACGGGGCAATTCCCCATCAATTATGATCATCTACTCATCTCTGGCTTGGTTCCAATTACCTCCAAATGTAGATTTCTGTATCTGTCTTCTCCTTTCTTTCTTTCTTATTTTTTTTTTCTCTCTCTCTTTTTTCCTCCCAGGAAATACCACTATAAATTCCTTTGCTTTGCTTGAAGTGCCTGGCTGCTGAGCTGTTAATCATTATCTGATCACTTAAAATTCGGCTGGAATCTTCTTGTAGCTTTGGGGATCTTTTTTAGATGCCTTCTTGGAACAGAATCTCCTCCATAGTAAGGAGATCCAGATGATCTCTTCTAAAAAGAGGCCATAACTTACCTAAAATCCTGAATTTCCAAGGATTTGGCTGTCACAACTGTATACTCTCCCCTTTGCAGTGCAGCCATCACCTTTCATGGAGAATTTCTATCATATGCTTGCAAAGGGAAGCACATTATCCTGAGACTGGTACCTGCCTTAGGGGAAAGAAGCCATCTCCCTGATACAAGACAGAAAACATCTGAACGAGAGCTGACGGTTGAGTCAGCTCTATATCTCCATGCTCACGTCTCACCACGTGCTCCCCTAGTGTAACAAATTCAACTCTGTTACTGCACCTATCTGCACACAGATACCTCACAAAATTCTTCAGATTCCTTGTGTATTTGGAAGCAATAGGGGCAAGGCTCTGAGCAAGTAACTGTTTCTTTCTTCTGCAGCTCAACTTCTGCGGTGTGACAGTGGAACCAGGGCAGCACTATGTTCAATTTACATCCACTAAGCACCTCTTCACACCTGTTGCTATTGGGAGCCCTCAACCCCCTATACAGGTGAGCAGTGTGGACCCCAAAACTGCAGAAAGCAGAGGGAAGCAGAATGGTCTCCTCAAAGAAGTTATGGGAATTCCATTGCAGCAAACCCTGGAGATTAATACTAGGATGGTAGTAGGGATCTACTTATGATCTCTTATTATCTCCAGTTGTACAATATTTGGCATTCAGTCTAGCCAGAATAAGGATTCTGGTTTGAGGAAAGGCTGTTTCCCTTTTCTCTTACATTGGATCTCAGTGAAGTCTTATCTAGCTGCTTCAGGCACTCTGGAAATAAATCTTAATTAGTAAATTAATTAAACTTCCTTAAACACTTATTCAGCAAAAAAAAAAAAAAAAAGTGGCTTTGATTTTGTTCAGCCTAATTTAGCTAAGAAATGAACAAGTCTGAATTGAATTAAGAGCACTTTAAATAACAGTGCTTTTGCATTTTAAGTAATCCACTTTACAGTGATCCCGTTAGCTAATTTGTATTAATTTTCCCCAAGACTGAATTTACCAAGTACTACTTGGAGAGGCACTGTAGTCATCGATGTACATGTGCTGATAAACCTTCAGTACAATCTCCTATCAGAGTCTCAGTGATAAATCCCGACTTTATGAGGTGTCCTCATTCTTAGCAGACAAGCTGACTAATTAATTAAGCATTAATGCTTATCAGAGTCCTCTGGGAAGTGTTGACTTGTTTAACTTCTGCACGGTATAAGAAGCACCGCTGTCTGACTTGATTCCAGATTTATGAGCTGTACAATGGTGGCTCTCTGCCTGTGATGTTTGAGGTCCAGCTGGACAACATTGAGAGGATTCAGGAGGAGAATTTTCAGCATCCTGTGTTTGTCTGCCTGACTCCCAGAGGAGAGATCCCCCCTGGCACAACAGATCACATTCAGTGGATCTTCTCGCCCCTGGAAGCTAGGATGTACTCGGTAACATTTTTCTCTTCATGATTTCTGAGACTCTGAGGAGATTAGGAGTGTGTGAAACAAATCATCCTGTGAGACAGGGTCCAGTTTCAGTCAATTAGTCCTTTAGCAAATAAATGTACCTAATATGACTCTGGATTTAATCCTCTTATCTTGTCCAAGGCAGGTTGATGTTCCCATCCATATCCTTGGGGGCGAATCAGCTCTGATCACCTTCCAAGGAGTAGGCTACGACCCCAATATCATGGGAGACACTGCCCCATTCGACAGAGTTTCATCTCCTTCAGTCATTCCAGGTTCTAACAAACTAACTGTTCCTGGGCAGGTAAGTCCAAGTATAGTGATATGGGCAGTATGATCAGTCCAGGAATGCGTGAAAAGGGCTATGTAGGCACCTTCTAACAGTAGCCTGTGTTGCAGGAGAGTTATGTTATGAGATAGGTAACATTTAGCAGATAAGCAATAGCCCTACTCATAAAAGCAGTTGACCTGAAAAATGCTTTTCTCCCAGCCCACTGCTTTCACTACCATTACAACCAAAGCTTTTAGGTTTGTTCATTTCTGAATTTCCTCTTAAGAGCTATTCCTATCACAGCTACTGTACTGATTTTCAGCTAAAATACCCTTTTCTTGGTACTTAATTTACAAAAAAAAAGAAAAGAACATTATACTCATACAGACAGAGCCTGGATGCCTCCCTTTCACAGCCAAACCCAGGCAATGCATAACCTGAACACAGACTGCAGGGCGGCCACCAGCTCGCGCATATTCAGAGGAATGCCCTTGTCTGACTCGTCACTAGGTCAGCAGAAGTTTGTTTGGCCTGGCTAGAACTGCCAGTCTGGATGATCTGTTATTAAACTGAAGTCAGAGATTCCAGTGTAGCAAACTAGCATTAAACAGCACGAGTGAAGGGATATTCCAGGCAGGTAAGGGATCCATCCTGAGTGATATTAGCCCCGGAGCCCGGCAACGGCTGCATATGCTCTTTGGCTTTCAGCAGGGCAGACTGCATTCCTGGGAAAAACAAATAGAAGATGATTAAAATTCTGTCTCCGATTGCCAAGGAAGATGCCATTCCTTGGGGCTCTGACGTCTGTAACCAAGAGTTGTTAGCTCCTCTAATGGTCACTGTAATTAAATAGCTTGTGCTGTGCCTGGAGAATGAGACAGGCTGTATACCAGCAGCAAGGTGATTTAGGCAGCAGTTTCCCAGAGCTCACACTGAAGTTGATGGAGATTTTGCTTAAGCACAGAGCTTGCACCTTTGCTCACTGAAGTGAAGAACAGACCTGAATAGCAAGTGCTGCAAAGAGAAGCTGGGTCCTACTATGTGCTCCTGAGATCCCCTCCAGCCCCACTATCTGCATAATGTTCTCTTCACTGTACTCTCAAGCCCACTGCAGCCCAGCTGTCTTCTTACTATAAAACGACATTTTAGCCAGAGAAGGAGGGAAAGTAGTAAAACACCCATCAAATTGCTACAGTAAAAGCAATGGGTGAGTGAAATATTGTCCATGAAATGCTGTGAATCCTGAAGGTGGCTGCCATTCTCTGAGGACCAGATCCCATCTTTCATTACCGCTCTAAGATCTGCTTTCCACTTGCTTCCTGCAGGTAGCCACCTTATCACATCACAGGATTTGCTTCGGAAACATCCCCGACTGTGTCAGAGTGAGTCGACTTGTCTTCCTGAACAACGCATCCGAGAGCAAGGCTGTTGTGTTTGCCTGGCGTGTAGGCGCTCCCAAGGACAGTGGGGTGAGTTCTGAGTTCCCTCTCAGAAAACAGTCCTAGGGAACTGGCTTTTGTACCAGCAGATTCAAGGAAAGGGCTGAGAAAAATGAAGGCAAGGTTTTGGATGTAATAAAAGAATGGAAAAAAAAGGACTTCAGTGAGGATACACAAACCTGGAACTAGAGCATGCACTAATGAACCTCACGATCTCATTTACTAATGAAGCTCATAGTTGTTCTTCAGACAAGGGAACTACCTCATGCCACATACCTCTGCAAAGGGCTGGAGCTGGGAATTCCCATAAGACTGTGTGTTCTGCCAGAAGGTGGAGACACACAGCAAGGGCATGAGACAAAGATCTTCCATGGGTTTTTATCCCAGATGCTGCAGGTTGTTCCAGAGTTGGGTGTTGTACAGCCTGGAGAGAGCACCCCCTGCTTCGTCATGCTGCAAGCATCAGGAAGTGCTTCCTTCTACAGCATAGATCTGGTGTGTGAGGTGAGACCCAGGAGGTACTTATGTTTTGCCATCACTTGGGCATGTCACAGAGCTTCCCAAATACTTGGCCCCACCAATTACCTTCCAGATGAAGGAATCCTTCTTATCTCTGTAGTAATGGCCAGCACTTTTCAGTGGTAATGAGCTTTATCTCTGCTGATGCCTGAAATCTCTCTGTGGCTTAAGAGATGAGATGTGTTCATGCAACATGGGGCTTTCTGAGTTTAACATGGGTTTTCATGGATTCAATTTCAGGATTCAAACAGGAGTAGCTTTCAGTGGAAATCAGATACTTAAATATCCATAAAAAACAAGTCTTGCTGCTTTAATTCTAGTGACAGCACAGACTTGTGCTATTGTTCCTCTGGCCTGCACTTTCCATGTGTCCCCTGATAGGAGATTCTTCTGTATATTATAACCTGTTTTCTCTTTCTGCAACTGGGAGGCTTGGAAAGGGCTCTAGTTGGGATCTCCTGGGGTGGAGGAATGAGGAACAGGTATGGAGCTGGGCCAAGGGGAAAGTGTGACATGCTCTGTGTTATTTGCTGCCCCTCTCTGGCCATGCTCCCTGCAATTGAAGCTCTTCCTCACAGGTGTACATTCAGGAGTCCCTGGTTCAGTATGAGAGGGGTCTACAGGAATGGGAAAGGGAGAGGGAACGTCAGGCTGTGGAATTCACCATCACAGAGAAGGACCTGAGGACTGAAAAGAAGCCAAAGTCACCTGCAAGAGTAAGTTTTGCCAGAACTTTACACCAAGTTAGCTCAGTTCAGAAACTGCAGCCAGGTATCAACAAGAAACCTTCTTTAAGAAAGTCCAAGTACATTAATAGGAGGACGTGAGGCGCTGATCTACTCAAGATCTCACTACTGGCCTGTGTACAGTGGAAACAGAAAGTCTGGCTTCTAGCCACGCTCTTCACACACAAGAGCAGTATCCTCTGCTCTCTGATTAATATCTAGCAAGAGGATAGCAGATGGGGAACTTGGAATGAAAATTATTTTTCTAGTCACCCTATAAACTTTGAATTTTCTAACGGTCATGTGAATTTTGGAAGTGCATGAGAAACTTTATGAAAAGCATAGCCAGGGACTCTGGAAGCTGATGACTGGATTTTTAAGCATGGGTAAACATTGGAGCTAAATGTGTAACTACCATGAAGAATTTGTCATTGAGTAAAGAATAGGAGGATGAGATCACTGGTTCTCAGAAGATCCTGGAGTCTGGTTCTGCTTCTCATCTTCCTTACATTGTGATTTCCCTTTATTTACATAGAGGTCATCAGATTCTGCTGAGAAGGAAAAACTTGCTCAGTCTTCAGCTGAGATCAAAAAGTACAAGGTAAGTCAGGCCTGCCTCTACCTCACTGGAATCAAGCTGGCTGTCCTAAGGAAGGAGGCAGATGCTGGATATCGTAGGACAGAGAGATGGAGAGCAAACTAACTCAAGATGGGGAAGGATGTGAGGCTGATCGGGAAGTTGTTAGCTCAGGCTTGGCACCATACTAGAACTGTAGCAGTGCTTCTGGGTCCCTGCAGAGTACCTGTGGATGTCCTACTCTGTGCTGTGTCAGCTCAGGGCAACTGTAGCTTGGACTGTCTGCACTGAGCAGTTGGATATGGTAGAGATTTGGGGAGTGTGTGAGACGGGTCAAGGTTGGTGTGGATGTAAGAATGGCTGGGGAAAAATAGACAGCTCTATTTTCTGCTCTAGGCTTATATTTCCCAGTCACAACTTGAAGCCTGCTGTGTCAGAGGTGGTGAATACCAGACTTAAGGGATGATTTAAGCATGTGTCCTACATGTGTCGTCTCTTACAGCTCTCCCAGTGGCTCAGAAGGGCAGACATGATCTTCTGAAGCCTTTCTGGAAAGGGACTGAAGCACAACAGTCCTGAGGCCCTGCTGATAATCAGGGCTTGTGCCACACGAGACAACCAGAACGAGGCAGGCCTGATTTCCAGTGCAGCTGCTCGTGCCTAATTGGAGTCTTGTAGCACTGTGATCATTTTGTCTTGTGCCTGTTTCCTGTCCAGGATCTGGTGGCTCTGACCACTCAGCATTCCAGTTTCCATGCTTGTACTCACATCTACACTAAACTACTTTGACAAAGGAGGAACTGAACATCTGCTGTTTCCTTCTCTCCAATAGACATTACCTCCTATCGGAAACCACCCTGTGCCCAATCCGCCCGCCAGCCGCTCTCAGAGGAGGCAGTTACTGGACAAGGAAGCTGGCAGGCTGTGGGCCAAACCAGAGCCACCCAAGCCCATGCTCTTGCACCTTGGTGTGACAGCCAGGTCCCACTCCATCGAAGACTTCTTCAGCAATTTCGCCTCAGACTTCCCCAAGTACTTCCTGAACTGGTAAGACATTCAGCTCCTTGGCTCTGTATCTTCATCAAGCTAGTGCTTGGCACATTAAGTGATGTTCTTGTAGCTGTGCTCTTTTCCTCTCCAGTGTTTTCATATTAGGTATGAAGTGCCTTGCTTTCCCCAGCATTGATTGACAGGACCTATTTCTGTCCTTCTCTCAGGAGAACACTCCTATGTGCAAGGCCTTGATAGTTATGGGAAGCTGAAGCGTTAGCTGAAATCGGTTAGCAGTGCCACATATGGGGAAGGCAGGAGTATTTAACAACGTGCTCTTCTGGGAAACTTCTCAGCCTGGGAAAGCCTCTATGGGACGTTGCAGTCACTTATTGATGTTGATGTGAACCAAGAGCAAGTCTTTAGAGGGATGTGAGATGAAGTCTTGCCCTGGGGGAGGATCCAGTAAGAGCTTTGTAGATGAAACTCACCCAGCTTCCCCATTGGCCCTAGCTAGCCACAGATCAGAATACTTCCCTTCTTGGGGACACGGGAAGGGCATGGGGGACTCACAGGGCTCTTCTGGGGCACACAGGACTCAACTCTGAAATAAATGAAGTTGAGTAGTTCTGCCACTCATGGAAGAACTCCTTGTTTCACAGCGCCTTCAAGGATCAGCGATCGGAAAACGAGTCTGTGCATGGGAGTAGAGACAGAGAAGGGATGGCCATGAGCCCTGACTGGCTGTCCCTGGCTGCTGCTTCCAAACAGGAGATGCAGATAGTGACTGACATCCTTACAGGTGTAATCAGGTGTGTGTCCTGTCACCCTGGCCCCTGTCAGAGCGCTGGCAGCACAACCAGCCTCTCTGTTAATCCCAAAGGAGTCTGTGCACTTGTGCTATGCCAAAACAGAGGATCCATCCTGTAAAAGGCATGAATGGGAGCCTGCCTTGGGGACTGTGAGCTGGGGAGTCCTGGTGTGACAGCCAAAGGCAGTGCCTTGCTGCCCAGCTGGGGACTGGGGCCGTCTCTGCATAGCAATCAGTTTTGCTCACAGAGAGGCCGGGTCTGTCCCTGCCATGGCTGGCCCTGCTCACAGCCAGCAAGGCCCCTGGGGAACAGGCTGCACGGTGATTCATTCACCTGTTTCATCCATCAGCTATAAACATCTACAGCAGCAATGCTGAGGAGGCAAAGCCATGTTTCAGGCCGTATTTCTACTCTAGACCCAGCAAGCAAGAAGGGCCAGACTGTTCATTGCAATCAATCGGCCAGGATTTTCCTCTGATTTGTACTGGCTTGCGGGACCAGATACTTGATCTACTAGGCCTCATTCCTTTCTTCTCTTATTCCTAGAGGCCTTTTGGAGGACACTCAGTTCCACGATAGAGTGACGAGAAGTCTGGATGAGCCCATCCCGTATTTCTCCCAGTTGCGGTATCAAGAGTCAGTAGAGTCTGAGGACAGAGGACAGAGCTCCAGGGCCCCTTCCAGGGTCTCTCCTTCTCCAGATCTTTACCTCGAGGAAGAGGATGAAGAAATGAAAGAAATGAGGCAGGAAACTTTCCCCAGCAGTGATTCACCTGTGTCTTGGGAAAGGATGAATGATCTCCCTCATCAGGAGCAGAAGACAAGAAGGTGAGGAAGAGCTCACACAAAGAAGGGCAGAGCTGCACAGGCAGCACAGCCATGGCAGCACATGCCCTGCACAGAAGCTCACTTCTGTCCTGGGGTGTTTTTGCTGCACTGCCCCTCATGCTGTGGGCAAATCTGTGCTACCCTGCCTGGCCAGTGCCTGCCAAGTGCAGTTAGTGAAGGGTGCAGGTGTGTGGTGCCCTGGGCCAGAGCATGGCACAGTGCCAGTGAGTGACGCCTGCTTTGCCCTGCAGCTCCCCTGGCCGCTAGACCTTAGAGCACAGCAGGGGCGTACTTGAGCTGTTGTTATTACTGCAGTGTAGCATCACTGCACGTTTGCTGTGGCTACAGCCTGGCACTCTGCTACAGGCCATGAGTATGTGCACAAGTGTTTGCTGTGGCACAGCTTGGAGGGAGAAAACGGTAAAACTGCAGCCACCCGTCCCTGCCTGAGGTTAGGGTCTGACCCTGGCTGGTGGCATTTCTAGGAGACGGGTCAGCACCACATCTCCCAGATCTTTGGTTCATTGGAGGAAACAGTATGTGCTCCGCTGCTCGGTGTGACGCGTTCTGGGAGGAGTCCCAGCAAGCAGCCTTCCTTATCAGCTCTCTGATAACTGTCGTCTGTGCTCCTGTTCTTCTAGGCAGCCGGCCTTTGGGAACCTGGTGGAGCTGGTGCTGGAAAACACACTGCAGAACATCCTGATCGAAGCCAGCCGTGGGGACGTGGTGCTGACCGCCCGACCCAGAGTCATTGCTCTGCCCCCCAGCCCTTTCCAGAGGTATTTGAGTGCAGCCATATAGTTGTGGGGGACAGGACTTGTCCTTAATGAGCCAGACTGCCATTTCATTAGAGTGTATGGATTAGCTGAGTTGCTGTCTATCAGCGACAAGGCAGGCTCTGTGAAAGGAGAGTCCTTTCCCTCCAGTCTGTCCAGTCCTCTGCCATTTTCTGCCTTTTTTCTGAGCCACGGACCAGGGGCAGTAACCCTGTTGCCTTCCTGTGGGCTAGGGAGTAGTGTGCAGCCCCAGGGCAGAGTTCTGTGAGCAAACAGCTAGCAGAGGCTGCTAGCACTGGAGATCCCAGGCCAAGGAGGCTCTCTTCCATGCTGCAGGGGCCCTGGTAAGGAGTAGGAGGCAGGAGCTCATTGAGGGTGCAGGCAACATGGCCTGGGCAAAGCTTTCTTGATCCCACACCACTGAGTAGCCTCTGCTGTGGATCCAAGGAGTCAGAGGGAAGTCTTGCCCCTGGTTGCTGAAGAAATGCCAAATTGCAAACTGGGCTTCAGCCTCTGGCAGTGGCCAGCGGTGCTTTCCCGTGTGTGTCTCGAGGGAGACCTTGCAGCCTGACATGGCTTGTTGGCCCAGGAGATCTGCCACTGGAAGCACAAGAGTGATTGGGCTTCCATATGGACCAAGCTCTCCCCATCAGTGCCCACTCTGCTTCCAGAATGGTGTGGCCAGAATGTCCCAAGAGGTTAAAGGAAGGGCCATGTGTGGGGAGACAAATTAGGGGCTAAGGCTGCAGCATGATGGGGAGAAGTAGAGGGATACTGGATGGAACTGTCCTTTCCAGAGCTGCAGGGATTGTGTCCAGAAGGTGACTATGATCCCTTGGGAAGAGACTGTCCTAGGGAGAGGCAGCAGTCTGTACTCTCTCTACTCCAAAGGTGATATCTTCTCTTTCAGAAATTCCAACACAGCACGCCCGCCTTCAAGAGCATAGATGTTACACACTGTGCTGCTCCGTTCTGCAACCATCAAAGGTCTCCACTCTTCATCCTGCCCCTGCGATATCCAGCCCAACCCTTGTCCTCCTAGGCTGCTACCTGGCCTCAGCACCCTGGCTGCCTCCAAGGGATGCTTGGTCCTGGCTGTGTCCTCAGTTCCAGTTTGAATCCTCCTGCACCTCTGCAGAAGAGGTGGTGAAATCTCTTCCTCTGTGTCTGGCCACATCCTCGGAGAAGAACCTTTCTATGCTACAAGGAGCATATGGACAGCAACTGTGCTTGTTCCCCTTGCACATAGCTGGGAGGAACGTTGGTGTCTGCTTTGAAATGAAGCTGAGGAGTTGCTCCTTGGCATTGTGGAGCTGAGCCCCTGCTGAGCTGGGCGGGAAGCAGGTACTGAGTCCTCCTTCCCTCCTTGCTCCCGTGGCTGCCCTGCGGATCCCACGGACAGCAGCACAGCCCAGGCAAGAGCTGCAGCTCTAGTCTGGCAGCCCAATAAAAGGAGCTTGGTCTCTAGGCACAAGGACCTAATGCAGCCCGTGCGTCTTGGTTTGTCAGCACTGTTCATGAGACACCTCTCATCTGTCCCCTTTTAAAGCTCCGTGGCTCTCACTGGGGGAGGTGGGAGCTTCAAGCCCAGTGTGCGGCTCTGTCCTTGTCACCCGAGGGAGGAGTGTCGCGGTGGGGAAGCGGGGCTTGTCATTGCCGGGAGGTGGCAGTGTTAGTTCTGAGAAGCCCTCGGTGCCAGCCTGGAGCACAGGGCTGCACCTGGAGCTGCGCGAGGGCTGCAAACCCGGCTGCCAATGGCCACCTGTGCAAAGGGCCACAGCTCCTCTTCTGCAGGCTCTGCCATGTGGGACTCACCCGGGAGCGTCCCCCTCCAAGCCTCCCTGTTTTCCCAGAGCTGGCCCAGGCAGCACGGGGATTGCGCCCTTCCCCTTGCTCCCCCCGGCCTCGGCGCTGGCGGGGCTCTTGCCCTGCCTGGCCGAGGCAGATGCCCCGTGTGCCCGCAGGTGCTGCAGCTCTGCCCACGCCGCCCCTGCTCCCTCTGGGCAGGAGCACTGCGTGCGTGGCTGTCACTAAGCCCCAGGGCTGAGCTGTTCCTGTCGCCGCAGCTGCAGCAGAGGCTCTGCTGCCTCTGGAGCTCAGCCTGGGCACCTGGACCTCCACGTGGTTCCTGGATCCATCTTGCAGCGAGTGCAGCCCCTTTCCCCATCATGCTGGGTTGCTGTTCTCCAAAGGCAGCTTACAGCGTTCCTCTAGGAGACAGATAGAGAGCCCTGAGCCAGTGCCACTGATGGTGGGGACGTCGGAGGAGCCAGCAGGGAAGGAGGGCCTGGAGAGCTACCTCTAGCTCTGGGGGCTACATCTTTCTTCCCTTGTCTCTGTACAAACTGTGGCTGCGTCATCTCTGGTCTTGGTCTTCTCCAGTTCCTGAGCAGCATGTACTAGCCAAAGCCAGGAGGAGCTGTCACTTTTTTTTTTTTTCTTTTTATCCTCATCCTACATTAAAAATAGGAACAGGACCTTTCTTTCCCCAGGCTGGGGGAAATCCTACTTCATCTTCTCAAGCTAGAACCAGACCTGGCCTTGGTTCTGGAATACACCTCTGTGCACAACGCTGTGTGCCCGCGGGAGGGCCGGGATCCTGTTTCCTCTGGGAAGCTGCTCCATGCAGCCGGGGCCAGGGCTGCTCTGGCTGGCGGGGCTTGCGGCAGGGCCTGCACTGCCCCGGCTCTCACCTGGGCGGGCTCAGGGTCTCAAGGGCTCTGGCGAGTCAGCCCGGCGGTGACAAGGGGCCTGGTGAGCGAGTGAGTGTCCCTTGGTGTCCCGCATTGCAAAGGGAGGGGATGACAGCAGCACTCCCAGGTCCTGCTCTGCGTGGTGGAAAGGCCAGAGCAGCAAACTGACCTCCAGGAGCTCTACCCAGAGCTGCAACCTGGCCCCAGCTGCAACCCTCGCTGGTGCCTCTGCTGCTGCCCCGCTGTCCCCGGCTGCGCCTCTCCACACTCGCAGCTCCTGGCCGCAGCAGGACAAGGACAAGGATGGTTCAGGTCTCAAGCCAGAGAAAGCTGCATCCATCAACTTGAGTGCAGACCTGCCCCAGCACCACACTGGTTTCTAATGCACGTTTCTCGGAGAGGTGCCATAGGTGTGGGTCCATCTCCTCAGTGATGTTAAGGTGCTGGTCTCTTGGGCCTGGGATGCTGGTGCTGAGGGCAGGGTGACCAGGATTGTTGGCCTGCAGGTATAGGAGCAGACTGGGAATGACTGAATGGGAACCTGCCATGCACTGGAACTGCCCTCGTGCTCCGCTCAGTCAGCAGGCCTGCACGCAGCACACAACGGGCCTTTTCATCTTGCCTGTTAGTCCTGCCTCCCAGGGAGGGGGGAAAAGGCCCAAGGGCAGGTGGGCAACAGCAGCTATCCTGAATCCCGTTAAAACATTTAACACCTGCTGAATCGTGCCATTGTCTGGGAGATAAAGGGAGGAGAACAAAGCTGTCTTCCTTGCCAGCCTATCTGCAGGGCTCTGCTAGCCCCCAGCTGGGGCTGCTTGCAAAGAAACCCTGCCCGGGCTGTGGGACTCCCTGTGCCTGTTGGAAAGGCAGCAGGGGCAGGGGACAGTCCCTTGGACCCCCTAGCCCAGGTCTGCACTGCCCTGCTCTCCCCCCGGCCCGAGGAGAGCCCCTGCCCTCAGCTGCCCGCAGTGCCTGCCCGGGAAAGGGAAAGGCCATGGAGCAAAAGGTGGAGGTTCCTCGAGGTCCACGTCAGAAGCAGGCAGAGACCCTTCATGTCCAGCCTCCTGCGGCTGAGACGCGGAGCTCTGCGGCTGCATCGCTTCGGTGTTCAGCCCGGAGACCTTGCAGCGTGTGCTCAGGTCAGACCAGGACAGCGCGGGATTCTCCGGCCAGCCGCGCGGCGCTTGGACGAGGGCTGGATATTCCTTGTGGGACAGGCCAGGGCGCGAGCCCTGGCATGCTGCAAGAGGAGGCAGAGCGTGGCCCGCAGAGCCGCAGGGCTCGGCCGGGAGGGAAGAGCCTGCTCGGGTGAAATGCTGCCCTGCACGGGCACGGCCGGGCAGCCTGCGAGCCCCTGCTGGAGCGGCAGGAGAGGCCAGCGGCACACCCCGTGTCCCCTGGGTGCTGCAGGCCAGGCAGCGGCGGCCCTGCCTCTTCCTCGCTGGCAAACCCACTTGCAAAGAGGGTGAGGGCCATGAATGATGCATGGCGGGGTGCGGGCGAGGGGCGCGCGGCAGCAGGCAGGCGCTCCGGCGGGATGGAGCCCGTCTTTCAAAATCCTGACCTGGAGAGGGCTGCCGCTTCGCAGAGGAGCTGGTGGCAGTGGCTGATAAGGATCTGTGGATATCCACTTACATTTGGGAATCCATTTACTTCAACCCGCAGGCGCGCTCGGCCTCTGGCAGGGGTGACGGCGGGTGGTGGTTTCTAACGCACGTCCCCAAGCCAGGAGCCCTGCAGGTGACGCACGTCCCCAGGCCAGGAGCCCTGCAGGGGTTGAGGCAGCGTTGCCCCTTTCCCCGCCCGCAAACACACCCGTCTGCACAAACAAACACCTCAGTGCACTCGCACAAAGGAGCTTCTCCTGCCACACAACTGCACTTCATGCTCCGTTCTCCAGGGAGCTGCGGGGGCCGGAGTAACCCGGAGAGACATCCCGGCTGGCGCTGGGAGGTCAGCGGGGCGCCGCAGGAGCGGGGGCTGCGCCCGGGTGCTGCATCCAGCTGCTCCTGGATGGATGTCCCCATGCTGGGCAGCCAGCCCATCCCTGGTGCTGGGCTGCTGTGGCTCTGGGATGAAGTGCCCCCAGGGAAGGCTTGTGTGCGCACAGTGAAACACGTCCTGTTCTCCCAGCGCATTGGGAGGATGGGATCCCAGCCAGCGTGGCCACGCTGGAAACACTCCTGAACAGCCAAGCAAGGTGTTTCTGAGGAGCTTGGCTCCATTGCCCAGCCCAGGGGTCTGTGGGCTCCTCTTGATGAAGCCTGCATCACTCTGGTGTGCCCAGGGCTCTCCAACACAAGCAATGGGACAAGGTGGCCCCAGCCACAGCTGGCACTCAGCGTCAGGCTGCTTGGGGACAGGAAGCGGAGAGGAGCCCATTTGCTCTCCTGCCCTGGGCTCCGGCTGTTCGCTCACCTTCCAGCAGCCCAAAGCCCTGCCGAGGAGCAAGAGAGCGGCCCGGGGCGGCGGGTACCCCACACCTGCCTCCGTGGGCCCCCTCCTCTGCACCCCCTCTCCCCTCACCCCAGGCTGCAAAGTGAGCCAGGCAGGTGGGTGGAAAAGTGACAGCTGGTGTTGTTCCAGTGCAGGTTAATGAATGTCTCCTCCTCTCCCCCCAGCCGCCACCGCCTCCTCCCCACCGCCCGCCCCGGCACCCAGGCTCCTGGCTCCTATCAGCCCATCAGGCTCCCATTAACAGCAGCAGCCCTGGAGAGTTTGCATAGAGACCTGCTCTGCCTCTAATCTAGGTGGGCTAATCGCCTCCCCTGCCCGGGCTGCCTTCCCTGGGTCAATATTTGCGCTGGGCAAACACGGAGCCGTGACAGGTGCGCTGGGGAGAAGGCTCGTGGAGAGCCCAGCCCTCTCGCCTGTCTCCACTCGCTCCCATCTCTCCGGCCCCCCGATCGCCGACCAGCCGGAGCTATTTTTATCAGGGCTATAAAAGCCCCATCCAGCCGGTGTCACCCTCATTTCCCGCTCGTGAGCCGGCGGGGGAAGGCGAAGCCGCTCACCTGCGAGCTGCCAACGTGTCACCGGAGCCAGGTGAGGCGCTGCAGCCGACGCACCCGCGCCGGGGTCCCGTGCGCCCGGCTGCGGGCAGGGCACGGGGCTCCCTGGGGACCACGACACCCACCCAGCTCCCAGGAGGGACGGGCTCATGGGATGCTGTCCCCATCCTTTAACTCTTTTCTCTTCCTCCCCCCTGCATTTATTTGCTTCCTTTCTTCCTTTCTTCCTTCCTTCCTTCTCTCTTTCTCCCCGCTCCCTCGCCAGCCTGCCGTGCCAGTTTAACCTGCCCCTGCTCTGTTTGGCTTTCCCAGGCAGCAGGTGTCAAGCATCCACCTTCCGGACTTTACCCCCGGAGGAGCAGGTTCGGAGCAGCAGGCGCAGCCAGGAGCTCTGCTCGCCAGCCCGGAGGGACCCAGCGCCGTAGGAAGGACAGCAAAGAGGCTCCCAGGAGCCTGGAGCAGAGCAGCCTCCAGCCCACGCTGCCCGAGCCCGGAGCAACTCTGCACTTGCCTGGCGTCGAGCCCCACGTGCAAGACCTGACCTGAACGTTTTGTTCGTTCGGCTCGCGTTAGGCAGGTCCAGCCCGTCTGCAAGCGTGCGAGAGGCACGCACACGTGCAACACCAGCCGTGCACCGCTGCTGCACCCATGCACCTGAGGCGCAGCTCGCGCACGGAGGGCACTCGTGCGTGACTCGCAGCCCGGCCTGCCACCCGGGTCACAGGATGATCACGCACCCTGCGTGCAGGGCACACGGGGGACACACACACAACATGCAGCCTTCACTCAGACATGTGCTTGCCTGTGCGTGTCACATGTACCAAGTGGCCTGCAGGTGCAATGCAAACGTGGCGTTTGTGCCCATGGCATTTGCCACATGCAGCAGGTGCACACGCTGCCCTGATGCCCTCCAGGCTGTGGCACGCGGGACTCCGAGCACGTGTGTCCCTGGCACGGTAGGGAAGCCCCGCACACCCGCACCCGGGGACACACATCCCACACGACTGCCACCGCTGCAGCAGGGAGCTGGGGCTGCGCTGCCGTGCCCTGGCACAGCGCTGGCCCAGGGTGGAGCTGCCAGGCTCTGCCAAAAGCCCAGGTAGGTCTCCACGGCCCGCTGGCACCGCGGCAGTGTGAGCTGCTGGCGGCCACGGGGCACGGGGAGCCGAGCAGGAGCGAGTAGGGGCTGAATGGGGCAGGGGACTGGGGGGTACAGTCCTGCCTGGCAGCGCCAGCCTCTGCCCTGTGTTGTGTCCAGACAGCTGAGCCCAGGGCTGCACTTCCCAGCCCTCTCGGGTACAGCTCGCAGCAGCTGGCTCCGGAGGGCTGGGAGATGGGGCAGCATTTGGGGGGGTCCGGTGCCCCACGCCTCCCACTCTGCCCGCCTCCTGCCGGGATTTCTCTGATAGCCCAGGGCACGATCCCACCCTGCCCTGCAGGTGCTCTGTTCCTGCGCTTCTCCAGCAGCAGAGGAGTGGGCAGCGGGGCCGGCTCCGGGCCCTGAAGGATGCTCCAAGGACACCTGAGCCCTGAGCCCTTCCCGCAGCCTCCCTGCAAGCGCCACCAAGGCTGGACAACCTGGGCTGGGCCTCAGCCCCCGGGCAGAGCACGAGCGGAGCAGGGGCTGCAGGCAAGGGGGCCCCGCGGGCGGGCAAAGCCAGACCCGTGTGCCTCCTCCCCCTGGAATTGGCTCTCCCCTCGGCTAGAGCCCTGCAAGTGATGGAGATGAGACATGTTGCCGGCTCCCTGCCTTCGGAGTGTCCAACAGCTGCTGTTGGAAGGCACTGAACTCCAAGCGCATCTCTGGAGGTGCCGAGCACCCCCAGGAGCCCAGTGCCCCATCCCAGCCAGCAGGAGCTATTGCTTGGTGCACTGGCACTGCACAGCACTGGCTGGCACCCTCACACAGCCACAGGTCCCCTTGGGCCATGTCTCTGGGCTCAGTCTCCTGAAACTGAGCCCAACAAAGTTGAAAAGCCAAGCACAACACCCCCCCATTCCCCACAGCCCCTGCAGCCACCCCGGCCAGGCCGGGATCAAACACAGCAAGATTAATAATGCTGAGCAAAGCCAGACCCTCCTGCCGGTGCCGCTCTGGTCACCGCACGTGCCTCCCCACGGGAGCAGAGCCTGGCAGTAGATGGTATCTCCCGAGCAGGGCCGGGGCAGATGCCACCCTGTGCTTTGCTCTCCTGCGATGGCCCCACACGCTGCGGGGCTGTGTGGTCCCAGAGCAGAGCCTGGCACCCCTGGGGCTGGCAGAGCCTTGGGGGGACCCGCATTGCACCCTACAGGTGTCCCAGATGCTCCAGAGGAGCCTCTTCAGCTCTTCAGGGCATCCTGGCCGCAGCTGGGGACCACGTGCAGGATTGTCCCTCTATCCCGATGTCCCCAGCCTGCTCTCCCTGTCCCAGCCCTGTTAGCCCAGCAGCGGCGGGGCTGGGAAGCTGTGACATCCTCCCATGCCGTGGGTGGCCACGGGAAGCTGCAGTGACCTACGGGCTGCTGCGTTGCCAGAGGAATGGCCCTTAATGGGGATTAGCACCCAAGGGGCTGGAGGGCTGGTCCCAGGTGAGCTGCTCCGGGCGCCTGATGGAGCCTGTTTCCAGGCAGACAGAAATCCCGCCCGGCCCCTGAGCCTGTCCAGCTCCCTTTCCAGGGCCAGGTGCCTCAGCAGGGTGTCAGACTTCCCAGGTACCTGCTGGCCCTGCACATGTTCTCCCGTTCCAGTGTTGCAGAAAGTCACCCCTGGGGCTTGAGGCACCAGGGAGCTGCTGGGCCCTCAGCGCTCTCCTTCCCGCGCCATCCCCGGGCCGCAGCTCCCACGTCAGAGGCCAGCCCTGGTGCCAAGCTCCGAGCCAAGCTGCAGAGGAGGCTGTGGCTGCCTGTGCCCTCAGCTGGCGTCCCCCAAACCCAGTGAGCCCCTGCGTGAGGATTTGCATCACTTTGTGCTCTGGGGAGCTGGCCTGCAGATTTGCATGGAGGAAGGACACGGAAGATGATGTGCAGCTCTGCAAAGGGGAGGATTTGCATGGGCAGAGCAAGGTGCAGCAGGAGCACTAGGGCAGCATTTGTGCCTCAGATATGCGTGTGTATTTGTGAATGTGTGTGCATGTGTGTGCACAAGCGTGGGCGTGGCTGTGCACACGCATGTGCACGTGCACCTGCATGTCCGTGTGCTCCTGTGCGTGCGCGGCCGTGTGCTCCCCGGGCTGCAGGAGGTGCCGGCTGCAGCAGACTGCGCTCTGTGCCCCAGGGCCACCTGGGGACCGGCCTGCGCCCGGCCCTTGGTGGCACTGGGGTTGTGTGAGCGCAGAGGGCACAGGGGGACCCCAGTGACCCCAGCTGCTGAGCATTGCCCCTGAGATCCCACTTTTCCCAGGCCGAGGAGATGCCGGCCCTGAGGCTACCTGAGTCCCTGGGCTGCTCTGGCGGCTCGGGTTGTTGCTGTTGCTCCCTATTCTCTCCAGCCTTCCAGCCTGTTCAAAACAAGGATGGGGACAGGGAACGTAAGAGACGTGCCCTGACTTGGAGCTGTGCAAGGAGAGGAGGTGCTGTCTGCACCAGAGACCTGTGTTGCTGGTCAGGGCAGGACCCTGCCTCTGTCCCACAGCCCCCCAGGGCACCCTCCAGCTCCTGAAAGCAGGGTGCAAAGCTCTGCAAAGGGGGTGCAGGAGACGCGGTGCCAAGAGCCATTCCAACAGGACCCAGGTGCTGGGATGGCTCCCCAGGCACTGGTGAGTGCTGGATGCTGCTGGGGGGTCCAGGATGTCTCCAGGATGCTGTAGCTGTGCGGTTGTCCTGGGATGCCAGAGTGGGAAGGTTTGGGGTACTACACTGGGAAATGTGACTATTGGCACCGGTTTTAAGTTAGGATCTTGAGCCCGGTGCCACACACCTGCTCCTCTGTCCCGGAGCCCCATCCAGCCTGGGCAGCTCCTGCAGTCAGGGCGTGAGGACATGCAGGGCACCAGAGCCCTCCATGCGGCTGTGAGGGTCCTGGGAGCCCTTTCGGAGGAGCCCCTCGGGGTTTGTGTCACCGTGAGCGCCCCGGCAGGGCCAGGCCTGGGGACACGGCTGCAGTTGCCACCTGCTCACAGCCAGGCTGTAATCCACAGGCAGGAGGCGAGCAGCTGGTGGAGCCTCCCTGACCTTCAGGTGGGATTAGTCCCCATGGGAACAGCGGGAGCTGGCAGGTGAGGCCGCTGCTCCAGAGGCAGCGTGGGGAGCGCAGCAAGGCTGGCGGCGCTGGGGACGTGAGCGCACCCCGGGCAGCAGGTCCAGGCAGGGGCTGGCAGGGCAGCCTCAGGACTGGTGCCAGAGCCTGGGCTGGTGTCCCTGGGTCTGCAGGGGTGAGCAGGGCCAGCGCCGGCCCCCCCGGCCCCCGGCTGTGTGTGTGCGAGGCAGGGATGGGGCACGGAGGGGCTGTGTGGGGACACCCGCGGTAGGTGCCACAGGCAGAGCAGGCACGCAGGGGCTGAGGGGCGGCCTGGTGGCACTGCTGGGGACAGCGGGGGACCGGAGCTGGTGTGGCCGTGTGGCGGGGCTGCCTGTGGGACGCATGAGTGGGGAGCTAGGGTGGCATTGGGGACCGCGTGGACGGCCACCCCAGCAGGCTGCCTGCGAGGCCAGGCTGAGACCCTGCAAAACCCGGGTGCTCCTTGAGCACATCTCCCTGCCCTGGGGTCCCTGCTCCTCTCCAGTTATAGACAGCACCTGGGGACCGTGGGTGCCTCAGTGGCAGTGCCCAGCTGTGCTCCAGCTGCCAGGCCACATCTGGCAGGGCTCCTGGGGCCCCTTGCCACTGCCCCCTCGCCCTGGGACCCATCCAGCCCTCAGCGCAGTGCGTGGCATGTGGAGCAGCCATCCCGCGCTGCCACAGGAGCTCTCACGGGTACCTGGCACAGCAGGGACAAGGGGCGTTTGCACGCAACGGAGGACACAAACATGGCATCAGCACCGGGCTGGGAGCAAGGCAGGGGAGCAGGGGCCCTGCCCCAGCGCCGCGGGGCCGGGGTGCCAGGGATGGGGGCAGCTCTCCGGGTGCAGAGCCGGGCAGCTCACGGCACGTGTGCGAGTGCGGGGGGAGCTAATCCTGGCAACATCTGCCAGGCTGTTTGTGATCCCCGGGGCTTCCGGCTGCACGGAGGGCGCAGGAGGGGCGCGTGGTGCAGACGTGGGTGCTGCCATGTGCAGGGCTCCTCGGGCGGGTCGGGGGGACGCTGGGGCAGGTAACCCATGTGCCTGCATGTGTGCATGGGGCAGGGGCTGCAGCCGGCCCCCCATGTGTGTGATTGAGGGGTCTGGGTGTGGAAATGGGACCTTGGCCACTCCTCGCGTGGCCTTGAGCAGCCCCAAAGGGGAACTGCGTGGGGAGGAAAAGGGGTTATTTGCATCCTTGCTGATGAGGGTGATTTCCCAGGGAAATGAGGCTGGGGGAAGAGGGAGGTGGGGAAAGGGAGTTGTGGGGCTGGGTGGGGGGCTGGTGCACTGATCTAATCAGCCAGCCCCTGCAAATAAAAGCCACCTGTTTCTGCCCTAGCAGCAGGAAGTCATCCCTAGAGCAAACAGAGCACCAGGCAACTGGGAGAAAGGCAAACAGGGCCTGGCACCAGCTCCATCTGCTCCTGCTCGGCCTGGGCCCTGGCCCTCCAGCCCTCCGGGGTGACAGCGCAGCCCTGGGACACAGGGACGAGGGTGGAGGGCCTGTGGAGCTGGGAGAAGGGGCCAGGGCTCAGCCCACAGCGTCTGCTGGAAGCAGGACGGCAGGCTGCTGCGCTGACCCAGACGTGTGGGGAAGTGTGTCAGCTTGGTAGGGAAGAGTGTCACCACGAGCCCCAGGGCAGGGGACGTGGCCCTGGTACCAAGATGCCCCTGCAGCAGCCATGTCCCCTCCCGTGGGGCTGCCCCCCCAGCCTGCTCAGCTCCCCGATCCGTGCACCGGCCCTAGGGCTTGTGCTGGGCCCCATCCGCAGTGGGGTCCGGGCTGGGAGCAGGGTGCTCGCACGAGACGGTCCCGCTGCCATGCCCGGCCTCCGGGGCTGGCACGCCGCAACCCGATCTGTTTTGCTAGCGCCAGGAACAGGCTGAGCCGGGAGCACCGTGGGCCCTTATTAAATTAGCCTATGCAGCAGGGCCTGGGCGAGCGCGCCGCAGCCCGCGGAGGCGACCGAGGCAGCTGCCCTTGAGCGGAGCGGCTGCCGCCCCCGCCTGCCTCCCGTGCGCCCCAAGGCTGCAGGAGATGTGGCCACGTGGGGACCGTCCCCAGGTGTCCCAAGGAGGCAGGCGGTGCCAGCGCCCTGGGGTGCACGGGGAGGGCTGCTGGGCACGGTCCTAGTGCGGCATCCAGGCTGCCCTGGTGTCCCCAGGCTTGGCCTGGGGCTTGGATGCGGCTGTCCCCAGTGCGCCGAGGGTGGCATGGGGCCAGTGTGCGACACGAAGCAGCCCGGCACAGGGCTGGACAGCAAGGACAGGGACCAGCCCGTGTGCCGGGGGGAGCTCTCCCTGTGTCTCTGCCTGCCACAGCACATACCCCAGTGATGCTATGGGGGGTGCAGGGTGCAGCTCCCTGCCTGCTCCCCACAGCAGTCCCCCACACCCCATAGCACACCCTGTAGCACCCCCACACCCACTAACACCCCTGCAGTGTCCCTGCATGCCCTGTGACAGTGCCCTGTACCCCACAGCACACCCTGGTGTACCCCATGTCCCCTGTCCCATGCATGTTCCCCGTCCCATGCAGTGATGTTGCCTGTCCAGGCTCAGGAGTCCTTGGTGCACCCAGAGCACCCAGGCATGGCCCTGGCACGGAGCTGCTGCATGAGGAGGTGTAGGCGGGCAGGGGGAGAGGATGGAAAGGGAGGGATTGACATGGGGGACCACCAGGACAGGCGAGGGGATGGAGTGAGGCCCCTGTCAGGGTGGGACTGAAGTCTGGGCTTGCTGAAGGAGGCATCGTCACCCCGGCTGCTGCTCGGGAGCACTGAGCATCCCTCCCTCCCTCCATCCCTCTCCCGCAGGCAGCTGCGGACACTTCCAGGGGTCCCGCTGGGCCCTGCACCGCTGTCCCCTGCACAGAGCACCCGGGCTCACAGCTGGGGTGTCCTGCCCAGCGCCTTTCCCTTGCCAGCACCAGCAGCGCCCCGCGCTGCAGCCGGCTGCAATCGCTGCCAGGCTGCACCCTCTGCTGGGACCTGGCGGCATCGGCGCCGCCGCAGGGTGACAGCGGCCCGTGACACCTCCGGGGCAGGGGGCGGCCGGGCCAGGGCCTGGGCTGCTCATGGCGATGCTGAGGAGCTCAGGGGAGAACCCAGGTGTCCTGGCCCCAGCCCTGCCTGCCCCCAGCCCTCGTGCCCCTCGCACTGCGCCCAGCGCCCCGGCACCAGCTCTCTGCTGCCGGCTCTCGTGCTCGTCCCGCTGCTGCCGGCGCTGCCGGGCTCCCTCTGGATGCCAGCCCGAGCTCAGCACCCCAAGGGAGAGGGCTGGGGTCCCTAGGGGCTGGCTGGCTCAGGGCCGTGCCCTGCCTGGAGGCCGTTTCCCAGCCGGATCCGGGGAGTGCCCAGACTCAGCAAGGACTGAGCAAGAGCAGCACAAGAAGTGCTGCCACCAAGAGATCCAGGATGTCATGGCCTGACAGACTGTTAAAATCCTTCCCTTTCAGCTTGCGCGGTCTTATCCAACCTGGGCTTTGTGGGGGGATAGAGCATATCCACATGGCACGGTGCCATCCCAGGCCAGACTACTCCCGCTGCCCAGAGTGTCCCACATGTGCAGCCCTGAGGGCACAGACCCCCCAGCTTGGGCACCCCTGTGTGTCCTGCCCATGTGGGGGAGGACAGAGGGGGGCGGCTGTGGGCTGGGGGGCCAGGCGAACCCCGTGTCCCCTCCGGAGCCATCGGTGCCCTGACGCTCACAGCCTCCTGCTTCGCCCTGGCACCTCCTTCCAGCCGGCGGCACCCTGGCAAAGGCTCCGGGCGCCTGGGAAAGGCGGCGTCCCTAATCCTCGGGCCAAGCGGGGACATTGTCGGGGGCAGAAAGGAAAGCGGCGCGTCAGGCCCTGTGCGCTTTGTGCCCCGAGCCGCCGCGCGAGCCCAGCGCAGCAGTTCCATTGTGCGCGGCGCCGGGGGGGCCGCTCTCGCCACGCTGCCTAAGTGGAATGGACAGCGGGGGCCCCCCGGGCTGCTGACGCAGCGCCCCGCCGTTGTGCTCCATCGGCACTTCGCCGCCCGCCTATAAAGGCGCCGGGGCCGCGGCGCTGCCAGCACCGCCACCTCCGCCTCTGTGCCCTGCAGACCAAGTAAGTACCAGGCTGTGCGCCCCGAAGCGCCCCCACTGCAGAGACGCTCCCTTCGCCCCGCACACTGAGCCCCCCCGCCCGGTGCCACGGTCTCAGGGGACACTGCTGGAGGAGCGAGGTGGCCCCGCTGCCTGGCACGGAGAGCGTGGACGTTGCAAGTGAGCCCTGCAAGCGGAGGGGCCTTGGGGGACGCTGCACAGCGAGTCCACAGTGCCCGGGGAAGGGGAGGACGTGCCCCCATCCCACAGGACGGCGCGGGGCTGGCACCAGCGGCAGGCAGGGGACGCGGGAGGGCAGAGGCGGCCGGCGGGAGCCGCGGGTGACGCGTGGGCTCTGCCCGCAGCGGAGCGCTCCGCATGACCAGCGAACCAATGGACACCCTGGGGCAGTTCAAGATCACGGTGTGGGAGGAAGAGAGCTTCCAGGGCAAGCGCTGCGAGTTCCTCATGGAGTGCCCCAGCATCATGGAGCGCGGCTTCCGCAAGATCCGCTCCATCAAGGTGGAGTCGGGCCCGTAAGTGCCCCGCCGGCCTCGCGGCCCCGCCACCCTCCTCCTGCAAGCCCTTCTGCTCCCGGAACGCTACTGGGAGCTGTTCAGGAGCTGGGACACCCGAGTCCTTGCTATGGTGCACACAGGGTCGCCACACAGCCTCCCTCCCGCACCGCTTATGCTGTGCCTCAGTTTCCCCACCTGCAAAGCAAAGAGGGGACGGCTGGGGAGCTGGGTGGCAGGTTGGAGGCCTCAGCCCTGGGGAGATGGGACCTGCCACTAGTCAGAGCCCAGCTCTGTGACAGAGCCACAGGCAGGGCTGCCCCTGCCCTGAGCCCCAGGTCGCCAGGCTGCATCCCGCATCCCTGAGCTCTTTCCTCCTTCCAGCTGGGTGGGCTTTGAGTACCCCGAGTACCAGGGGCAGCAATTTATCCTGGAGAAGGGCGACTATCCACGGTGGGAGGCCTGGAGCGGGAACAGCGGCTACAGGACCGAGCACCTCCTCTCCTTCCGACCCATCAAGTGCGCGGTGAGTCACGGGCGCCCGCCGGCACTGAGCTGCCGCCTGTCCGCATAAGACCGAGGGCTGGCACAGGGTGGATGGAGCGATGGGTGACGGGCAGAGGGATGCAGGGAGCGACACAGGTGCTGCAGGACAGAGGCACGGGGTGGATGGAGCGATGGGCGACAGGCAGAGGGATGCAGGGAGCGACACAGGTGCTGCAGGACGGAGGCACGGGGTGGATGGAGCGATGGGCGACGGGCAGAGGGATGCAGGGAGCGACACAGGTGCTGCAGGACGGAGGCACAAGGGATGAGCAGAGCTGCTGTGGGAGCCACAGGCTCAGTGGAGGAACCGTCTGACCCTCACTTCTCTGCAGCCAGGGGACACTGAGATGCTCTTTAGGTCTAAAATTTAGCCTGCAAAGCCGTCCCGATCGCTTTTGCAAACGGGCTGCTCTGTGCACTCGCGAGGCAGCTCGCGGGCTGGGCTCTCCGTGCCTCTGGCCACTGGAAGTGCGTCCAAGGGCGAGCAGAGGAGCTGCGGGCAGGTGCCGGGGGGCCGGTGGGGCTGTGGGGCTGTGGGGTCTGTGTCCTCCCCCGTGCCGGGGTGCCCGCACTGTTCCCATGCAGACGCGGCCTCTATCGCTCCATCTGCAGAGACACTGGTGCTTGCAGTACTGGCACGTCTGCGCCTCCGAGCGGGGTCCCCCCCCCAATTTTTAATAATCCCCAGGCAGATATGCTTGGGCTTTAATAAAGGGGCTGCGATAAGATCGCTCCTCACTGGCAGGACTGCTCCTCCGTGCAGATAGATGCGTGTGGGGGCTGGGCAGGGGGGGACAGTGCCGCATCGCTCATCAGTGTCCCAATGGTTAACCCCTCGGTGCCCAGCACCCAGCATGGCCCTGTGGGGCTGGGGGGACCACTTGGATGGGGCTTTCAGGAGCCGGCCTTGCCCTGCGGCCCCCAGAGGCAGCAGGGGTGCGGAGGCCGCAGACGTGGTCACTGTTGTCCTGGGCTCCTGCCCAAAGCTGGTACCCCTGTGTATGAGTGGCCCACGACGAGCTGCATCATCTAGGGGGGCCCTAGGGTGTCCTGGTGCAGGGTATCAGGCTGGAGGCCACCCCCGTGCGCCCAAAGACCCGCACTGAAAGGGCTCCCTTGGGTGCCTTGGCTCGTGCTCTGGCTCCATACACCCTTTGCCCTGGGGGGCAGGATCCTTGGGGCCGCGCGGGGCTCCGGAGGGGAGAGAAGGGCTATGGGGGCAGTGGCTGAGCAACCTCCCGCAGCCCAGTGCCCCCTGCTCCTGCCGCCCCTCTCTGCGTGGCGTCCCGGTCCCCGTCCTCCACCCGTGTCCCCCCGGGACCTCCAGAGCCCCCAGAGCTCCCGGAGCCCCCGGAGCGGAGCGGGCTGCGGGGGTCCGCAGTGCTGAGCCCCCTCCCGCTGCTCCGGCAGAACCACAACGACAGCAAAGCCATCCTCTACGAGGCGGAGAACTTCCAGGGGCACAAGTTTGAGCTGAGCGATGACTACCCCTCGCTGCAGGCCATGGGCTGGGGCAACAAGGAGGTGGCATCCATCAAAGTCAACTCTGGAGCGTGAGTCCGGCCGGGGATGGGGGGCACCAGAACCTCATGGGATGGGGCAAAGGGAGGGGACCCTGCACTTGCCACCCCTGGCTGTGGGGCACCTTCATCCTCCCAATATGGGGCAAAAAAAGGGGGTGCAGAGGGATGGGGAAGGGAGGGGACAGCGGTGCGGAGAGGAGGGCATGAGTGGGGGGCGGATTTGGCCTGGAGCTCTGAGGGGGGCTGTCCCTGCAGGTGGGTGGCATACCAGTACCCAGGGTACAGGGGCTACCAGTACGTGCTGGAGCGGGACAGGCAGAACGGCGAGTTCAAGAAGTACAACGAATACAGCAGCCAGGCGCACACCAACCAGATCCAATCCATCCGCCGCATCCAGCACTGAGCAGGGGCCGCGCGCGCTCCCCAGCCTCCGGGGCCTGCTGTGCAATAGACCTGAATCCGGTAGCAAATAAAGGCATTTGTCAAAAAAAAAAAAAAAAAAAAAAAAAAAGGATCCTCTTCCTCCCTGCTCAGGGGCGGTAGAGCCCAGGTCACTCGGTGGGGTTGGGGGCAGGATCATTCCTGCCCCATCCCTCTATCTCCAGGCTCTGGGGAACGATCCCAGCTTTCAGGCCCTGGAAAGGGCTTCTCCTCTTCCCTGGCTGGGAATGGATCCATGGTCTCTTCTTGCCTGAGAGGCCTGTGTGAGGGGGTTATTCCCATCCCCTCTGGAGCTGTCACCCACAGGGCTCCCAGGAGCACTGAGGTGGCCACCTCCACGGAGGGGACAAGGGGGTGCAGGGAGCATTGGGGCAGAGGGGGACCGGCAGAGTGTCTAGGAGGGGCATGTAGGGGCACAACAAGGAGGTGCTGGGGCTGCCTGCTGGGGGTTCAGCTCCCTGCCCCCGAGCCTGGCCACGCCGGCACATCCGTGCCAGGATCCGGATCCGGCTCCGCCTGGGCACACGCTTCCCGGAGCCCCACCCTGCCTCCCTCCTCCGCCTCCAGCACCCTTTCCAGGCCTCCTCTTCCTCTCCCATTCCTCCCTGGGCATGGGCCCCCATTTGCCACCCCAGGGTGCTCCCTGCGCTCGGGATATCACCTCCAAAGGCGCAGGAGGGTGGAACAGCGCCGTGCCGCTCGGGTGCCAGGCCCCTGGCTGCCTGTGTGCTGCAGGCCCCGCGGCTTTGGGACTGTGGGTACCTCAGAGGGGCCCTGGCAGGGCTGACCTGGGGGTCCCTGCCCCATCACTGCCCATGTGCCTCGCACCTGGGGCTCTGCAAAGCTTGGGGCAGACCACGTCCTGGCTCAAGGTGTTTGTGCATTGCACACAGGTGCACATGAGCGTGCACAAGCTCCCTGCACTCCTCGTGCAGGCACCTCAGTGCCCTGTGCACCATCCCCATGCCACACTGCAGGCCGTCCCTGTGCCTGGTGGCACCCAGGCCACCCCCTGTGCCCCCGGCCCCTCGGAGCCCGCTGGCCCCACCCCAGCTCGGCCCCACTGCGCAGCCCGGCCTCTCCCCCTGCACAAACACATTCCTGCACACGGCCGGGGCCGCGCCGAGCCCAGGGCCACGTCAGCCCCGCTCTGCTCCGCTCCGCGCAGCTGGCACACAGGTGAACTCGCCCCGGGCACCGGCCTGTGGGCTTGGGGTGGGGGGAGCCACGAGGGGCACGGCAAAGCCGGGGGGCTGGGGTGCCCTGTCGTGGGGGGTGAGGGCGCTGGGCGCGGGAGGACGAGGTCTCTGCAGCCTTCTGCAGCTGCCAGCTGGCTGCCCACGGACCGAGGGCCCATCCCCGGGAGCCCCCGTCCCCTGGAGGCCCCATCCCCTGGAGCCCCCATCCCCTGGACGCCCCATGCACCCAGACCCTCATCCTCAGGTTCCCCCCTGGATCTAGGCCCCACCTCTGGATACACCCTGGGCCCCGTCGTGTGGGTCTGCCCTACCCCATGCTCCAGCCCCACTGTGCACCCAGGTCCTTCTCCTTGGGTGCCCACAGCCCCTCACTCTCCCACTTCCCCATGCACACAGGCTCCCCAGCAGCTGGGTGCCCCACATTCCCTGCTCCTCTTGCCCCCGACCCCTTACACCCCAGGCCACCTACGGCCCCACACTCCCTGCTTCCCCAGGGACCCGGCTGTCCCCATCCCTAATGTCCCCCACAGCATCCCTAGCTCCCACAGCCCCATCTCTGCTTCTCCGGCCAAGCCCAAGCTGCCAATCCCGCTCCAGGCTGCCGTGGGTCCCCCCACATCAGATGGCACTGGCACAGCCACACGTGTCCCATGCCCGCTGCCAGGCCATAGAGCTGGGGGGGAGAGGACTCAGCAGGCTTGGCCCCCTCCTCCCCTCATGCCGCCGTGTCCGGGGCTTGTTTTCCGTTGCCTGCGGTTTGTTGCAGTGACTCAGGCAGCGAAAGCAAGTCCGGGAGGCTGCGGAGAGGCTGCCGGGGAGGGCTGGCCGCGGGCAGGGCCTGGGGGCCGCGCGGCACACCGGGGGGGGGGCCACGTGGCGCTGGGAGCAGTGGGAGCACTGGCGGCTGCGATGCCCATGGCGCTGCCGGCTGCAGGGTGCCCGAGGAGCCCGGAGCGCAAGGAAAGCTCCCCCAGGGCTGTGGCATCCAAACAGCCCCTCCGAGCAGGGAGAGGACTTGTGGAGCCACCACAGTCTCTGCTTCGGTCTCTGCTCCCACCGGCATCTGCTCGCTGGCCCCAGTGGAGAGGGGCAGCGTGGGCAGTGGGCCTGGAGCCAGGCCCAGCACCTGTGGGATGCACTGCTGTCCTAGAGCTGGGAGAGGCGCCTCTCCTGCAAAGAGCAGGGCTCTCGACAGCACCAATTGCAAGCCCTTCAGGCACATCCCCACAGGGCTCCCCTGCCAGGAGGAGCCTCCAGCCCCATTGCCAGCCTGTGGGGCAGAAGGAGGCAGGGTGACCCGGCCGAGGGATGGGACATGGGACTGGGACGCCCCAGCCCTATGCCTGGAGCCCATGCACACAGTGCTGCTCCCAGCCACTGCAGGGTGCCCAGCTCCCTGTGCACGGTACGGCACCGCGGAAGCTGCTTCTCATGCAGGGCACATTTAGACTGCAATATAAATAATAACCATGGTTCTGGCAGGAGCACATCCTGGCTCTCATTGGCTTCACGTCTCATGATGAACACTTTAAACAGATCCTGCTTATCCTTTTGCTAGACGTCAGTGAAATGAAGCAGCACCAGGTTACTAATAGAAGAGCGGCTTGGTTGGTGTTTTCAAGGCGTCGGATCCATGTTCTGCTCCAGTACCTTCAGCACCAGGTGTCTTTGGCCCAGGAAACCATCCCGGTGCCCGACCCCATCCCCTCTCTAGTCCTGCTTGTCCACTCAGGAAGGGAGCAGGCTGAAAATCCCAGTGCTGCAACATGGTCAGATCTTACCCTTGGGGATGGGGACAGCTCTTGGAGGTGGCAGCTGCAGCTCTCTGCATGTGCAGAGAGCAGGGAGCAGCTTGTCGCATGGGGACCACAGTCCTTGGGGACAGACCTGTGACCAGTTGCATCTTTTGGGAGCTGCATTTGCACCAGACACTTTCTCTGCTAAAAATCTGTTCCCTCATCACCCCACCGTTTTCACCCTTCGTGACATTTGCAGTTTTATGGTTGCTGACAGATCCGCACCAGTGCCAAGCTGGACTGCGCAAGGCCAATGCTGGTGTTTTCAGGGGCCGGCATCGCACCACACAGGGCTGGAGCTGTGGGGACACGGGGCCAGGACGGGCTGCCAGCATCCTGGTCCGAAGGGACTGACAGACACCAGGCCATGTGGATTTGGGTAGGTGTGTGGGGCCAAACAGCTTGTACCCATCTTAATATGTACCCCTGGACCTAAAAATGTTGGGCTAAAGGTAGGGACAGGCTAAGGATCCCAGGATGGAGACACATAATGTCCGACTGGGCGCCATGGAGTCAGGGAAGGCACAGATATGCGGTGTGCCCTAGTGCCCTGAACCCCTGGTGCAGCCCTTGCCCAGCCCCGAGCCCTGGCACTGCACAGGGACCTGGCACTGGCTGAGCAGGAGCCAAAGGACACGGTTGGGACCCCTCCTACCCATCCCGAGGCCCTGGCACTGCAGAAAGACCCAGGCACCAGGACTCCGAGAGCTGGGGGGGATATAGAAGGGACCCTGCCTACCCAACCCGGAGCTCTGGGCACTGCGAGGGGGCCCTAGGACTGAGGAGGGGACCCCACAGCTGGGGAGGGGGCAGGCAGGGGCCCCTGGCCAGCAGCCCAAGCTGAGGCACGCGGGGCGATGAGCCGCAGGGCCCGGGGCTGCTCGTGGCGCGGGCGCTGCGGTGCCCGCTGGCCGGCCCGGCTGCGCGGGGCGCCCGGGCGGTCTCCAGGCGCTGTCCGAGCGGCGCTCGCCCGCAGCCGGGATGGCAGCGCCGTGTTTGCGAAGAGTTAAGGAGGCGGAAGAGGCAGGAAGCGGCCCGAGCCGCTCTCCATAGAAACCCGCGGCCGTGATTAAAGTCTGATGTGGGCCCGATAGCAGGGGGGGGCGTGGGGGGGGCAGCGCCCGCTTTAATTACAGCGGAGGAAATTGCTGGAGCCGGGGCCCCAAGCCCCTGCGAGTTGCCTGGAAACTCCCCCCCGCCCGCCTCCCCCAGCCCCTGCCCGTCCCCTGCCCGTCCCGCTGCCATTTATTCGCCATCAGCTGCTCCCTGATAAAGTGGAATAATAATAATAATAATAGGGGCAGGAATATTAAAACATGCAGCCCGCGGGCCGCCCCCACAGCTGCCATGAGACACGGCGCCGGAGCGGTGCCACTGCTGCTCAACATGTACCTGCCAGGTACGGGCGGACCCCGCCGGCCGCTGCCACAGCACCGCACAGCCCCGCACAGCCCCAGCCCCCTGCCCTGCCCCACGGCAGCCCTGGGCCCTTCCTCCGCTCTGTCTCCCTCCAGCACCCACCCAGCCTTCGCCTGTCCCCCCAGCTGTCCTCCTGTCTGCCTGCTCCCCAGCCTGCCACCCGCACACACCCATTGCTTCGTCCTTCCTTCCAGCCTTTCCTCCAGCTTTCCGCATGCAGGGACCCATCCTTCTGTCCTTCCCTCTAGCCTTCATCTGCCTACCTTGCCCTCTTCTTCCAGCCAGCTTTCCATCCTTCCAACTCCACCAGCTCCTCCTTTCGGCTTTCCTTCCACTTCTCATGCACCCACCAGTCCCCTGTCTCTCCATCCATCGTTTTTCCCACTTGTTCTTCAATGCTTCTTTCCAATCCTACTTTCCATTATCACCTCCATTTATTGACCTACCTTTTAATCGCTTACCTGTCCTTCCCTACTTTCTTCTACCTCCCATCCTTCTTATTCTTCATTCTATCTTCTCATCTCTATCCATTCATTCCTCCTTCTCTCCTTCCATTCTGCCCACCCATCCTTTCTTTCTTTCACCTGTCTAAACTCTCCTTTCTCCATCTATCCACTCACAACCAGCACTTCTTCCACATTCATCCTTCTGCTCACCCGTCCTCCCATCCATCCTTCCACCCATCCTTCCATCTACCCATTCATCCAACCCACCCTCCTCATCGCTTTCTCCCCCTGCCCTGCACATCTCTTCCTCTGTCCCTCTCACTCCCCTATCCCAGCCCGCGGGATTTTCTATTCCTATTTAAAAGCTTCGCCGGCTCTGTCGGAAATCGGATTTCCTTTTTCCTGGACGCGTTTCCTGGCTCCGCAGCGGCGGGGCAGGCGAGGGGGAGCGGCTGGGGGCTGCGGGGAGCTGCCGCGGGCGGGCACCGGGGAGTCGCTCCCGCCTGACCCCGGCCCCACCATCCGCGCCCCTTTTTTTCTTTTTTTTTCTTTTTTTTCTTTTTTCTTTTTTTCTTTTTTTCTTTTTTTTCTTTTTTTGTTTTTTGTTTTTTTTTTTTTCCCCCCCTTTTTCCCGCAGA
>JAVCKT010021359.1:6349-24719 GCA_032273925.1 Rhynchotus rufescens
GGAGCAGGAGGAGTACAGGAAATTTTTGCTCTTTTGCTGAAGATCCTCTCTCCTACCATTCAGGAGTTGCTTGTTGTGTTGGCCTCTACAAAAGCTGACAGATCACTTTTTGACAAAAAGGCTTGAATTCATCCTTGCTCCTGCTTAGGTAGCAGTTAGCAGTGACTGTGCCCTGTCTGTCAGAACAGTTCAAAACGCTACCGCTCCAAATGACTGCGGGTCAGCAGTTAAAAAGTCTATTTTGGGTAGGATTAAGGAGATGAAAAACACATTTCAAAACTGTTAATCCTATGAATTTCAGACAAAAATATATTTAAAAACAAGTGATGGTTTTAGGGGTCTTAGCTGTCTTGCTCTTCACTGATAAACACCAAATATTTTCTGTAAAAGCTGCTATTGTTGCTGAAGTGAGAGCCTGGCAATTACATGTCATAGCTGGAAGCAGCCTTCGCTTTTTGGCAGGACGTGTCTAAAAACTGAGACGTGCTTCTTTTCAAACCATGGCTATTCCTCCTTTGGCACGCTCCTTGTTTTCCTACAGGCCTCATTCACAACAAGTCTGCAAATGCACTAACTAACACAGCTTGTTTAAACACAACCCATGCTGGCAAGTCCTCGGTCCTGGCTCCAGCACTACAGGTGGCAGAGAGGACAGTAGTAGTGGGGAGGCAACTGAAAACTGTCCATCACAGTTACTCCCACAGCTCACAGGATTAAACAGAAAAGAATCTGCTTGTCAAATGTTTACATTACATCTGTGCTGGTTGTCTTCTAGTTATATAAGAAGGGAGATGATCATTTTAGTTTAGAGAGGAATTACAAACTGGGCCAGCAACATTTTTGTTAAGGTCTATGGGTTTCTGAGCACTTTGGATTTCCCAAATCAAAATGAGAGTTTTGAAAACAGACTTTAGATATGTGGCATTTTTAAATACTTCTTCCTATCCGTAACAGGCATGTTAACAAAAGGTCAATTGTTAGGAGGACAAGGCAAATGTCTAGCTGCATGGAAACAGCTGACAACTGCTAATGTTCAATAATCTCATCTGATAAAAACACACAGCGGGAGTAATTGCATGAGGTTTTCATTAAAAGAATGTGCAGCTGGTTTGTCTGGCTTTCCAAATGCAGGTTGCATTCCCATAAACTGGTCCAGGCAATAATCGTCTAATTTCCCTGAGAACCTCGCTGTGGATTCAGAAGGTAAGTCTGCTTTTGACTGTCAAATACCTGTAGCAGGTTTGTGTCTACAGGTATAAATGCAGCCTGCACACTGCAGACAGAGCCAGGTCACAGCCTTAGCAAAGCTGGGCTTGGTCATACAGGAAAGTCAGGACATTAGGCAGACTTAGGGCCCCAACAGAAGTTGCAATACAGACATTTAGCTGCCATCTGCTCAGCATAATCCAAAACATGGGAGTGAAATGCAGCAGGGTTGACATATGAAGGCAGTACGAGCTGCTGAAGCAAAGAATTAGGAGCTTCAAATTTAAGTGAAAAATGTACATCAATGCAAATGTTGTTATGCCGAGGGATGTTACTTATTCCATTCATACAGCCTGCTCAAGTTTTTAATAGCAGGCCAAGGCAGGTGAAAGACACAGCCACGGACTAAGTATTAGCTACAGTGAAACTGAATTCTGTGCCTTTGTGTCTAATACAGACACTAGTGCACGCACAGTGAGTCTCATATTCCCAAGGAGAACAGGGATGACTTGTAACTGCCCTGGGAAGAGAGGAACAAATTAAGTCTGCTGGATTTGGAAGATAGGGACTTGACACAGCAAAAATTAAAAAAGTAGTAAAGAGGTGAATGACTGCATGGTGAGTTGGTGCTATTTTGCTGAGGTTATGCATGTGTTTATTTTCTGGGTGTGATATCTGAATTAAACATCTGATATACCTACATAATGAGTGCACAGACATACTGCCATGCGTTCCCAGCTATGCACACACAACCACCATAAGAAATGACATTGAAAGAGGGCTATTAAGGCTGCAAAGTTAATTGCTCAGAAATTAAGAAGCGCCAAATTAAGATCATCTGAGCAATCCTATTTCTCCCTTCCCTTGTGCTTATGTATCATAATCCAGTTTTTAATTACAGGTAACAGTGTTTTTTTTGGTTTGTTTTTCTTCTTTTTTTTTTTTTTTTCCTATAGGGCACCTGCCTTCATCAGGGCACAGGATGGACAGCATGCACTCTGTAAGAAGGCAGTATTTCCCAGTTCAGTGCAGATGTTATTTACTGCATGCTGTCCAGCCCCGGCCATAGCTCTGAGGAACTATCCCTTGGGAGGCTTCCCATGGAGCTCACCACCAACATATCTGAGTGCTTTGCACCATTAACTATTTAGCTTTCATCTCTGAGATGTGAATAATTCCCACAGAGGCAAGGTGCTAAAACGCGACAGCAAAATCAAAACGCCACCTGTCTATTAAGGAGTCTCTGAGTGGAAGTGCCAAGGAACTTATTTTCCAGACAGCTTAATATTATGCAGCTCTGTGTATGTTCAAAGCACAGTTCTCACTGACTGCAGCCACAGCTGCGGGTGCTCATCCCTGCGTTTCAGACTCGCACGATGCCAGGCAGTTCACTCAGGAAAGACGAGCACAAATCGTGTTTATGAGAGCGAGTGAGGACTCAAGCAATTTGCCTGGATTTCTGTGACTGAAGCCCCTATGGAATTCAGTTTCCCATGTAGCCTTCAACTGCCTGAACCATTACATATTAATTTCGCTTCTTGTAATCCTCTGTCACGCTCATTTTACAGTTTCCAACTCTTTGCAACAGCTGAAGCAGGGATCTGACAGATGCTAACCTCCTTTATTTCACACTCTCAGGTTTTAATCTTTTTTTCTCCAGGCTGATACCCATTTGGGCCGCCAGCCTGGATGCAGTGCTTAGCGTTTGCCTTTGCCCCCAGCAAGCACTTCAGTGGAGGGGTACAGAACTGCATCTGGACATCCAAGGATTTGCCAAGAGCTGGGAAAAGATGAGATGTGGAAATTGAAGGAGCTGGAAGAAGAGAACAGGAGGCAGTTTCTATGGCTAGTCCTCATTTTGCTTTTCCCTTTCAATCACTAGCCCATCCAGCTTGTTCTAATCCTTTTTCCTCTCTGATGATTTTCTCTTTCCTAGCTTGTCCTCATCTCAGCTTAGGCCAATCACAGAGAAATACCCAGGTGATCCTGTTCGGCTCCTTCCACACGCTTGTCCAGATGGTCTCTCCATACCCGCACCTCTGTACCTCTATATGTGTCACTCTTGTTCGTTGTCTTCTTTGGTTCCAGTTCTAGAGGACAGGAACTGTGCTGATACTCATTTAACATCATCTCAGTAATCATGAAATCCAAAGGCAGTTGGAAGTGAGGTGACAGCAAAGCACCCCTCTGTCAGGCACTTTTTGTCAAAGTGATTCCTCACCATCATATCCTTCTCCTGCCCCAGTAACTCATCCAGGCTCAGGGCAACTGTCCTGACCTCTGTGTCTGGCCCAAACCAATTCTGTTCCACTCTCTACAAATCCCTTTTTCTCTCCTTTGTTCATCTGTCTGCTTCCCTGATTCCCAGATATTCTCTGCCTGCCCAGCCCCCTCTTTCTTTAGCTCTTGGTTCTAGTCTTTACATAACACATTTTTCCCCCTCTATATAGTCCTCAGCTTTAGTTTCTCCCCATCTCTTCTCTGGGCTTTTTGTGCTAATCACTCCCAGCTCTAATGCAGCTTGTATCCCCCTGCAACTTGCACAGCAAACACAGGTGGCCCTGAATATCTTCACCGTGCCGGTTGCTTTTTTGCTGATTCTTTGGTATCACTTTTACTGGAGCCAAACAGTCTCCTGAGGCTGATGACAGCACTGCTTGACAAAACAATCGGTTGATGAACCATCAGATTCATTCTCCCACTTTCCCCTATGGAGACCCTATTTTTGCAGCCTGCATGTGCTCTGCTTTGCTGGGATGGGTGAGAGCTGAGTTTGTTCCCAAACCTGCTTCTCTCATCCTCTTAAACATGTAACTCGACTGCCAAGTCACAGAAATATCCTTGGCAGGCTGCAGTAGCAACTGGAAACACAACATACACAATACGATTGTCAAAAAAAGGTCACCGGAGAGGACACAGCCAGAGATGGATTTTAGGGATGGGAGGAGGTTGAGGTTCTTAAGAGAGAGATTGCGTTTGCGTGGGCAAACTGCAAAGAGTACTTGCAGGAACAAAGATAGGGAGCTGAAAGTAAGGGCTTTAAGAGCTGAAGGTGTAGGAAATGTTCCTTCTCTCTTAATTGATCTGTCTAAAGCCTTTTTTACCACTTCAAGGCACATATGTGCTGGTGAAACGGTCTTAGGCTGTGTTTTTTACATTATACCTGAGCTAGAATATTTTTTTACGTTATAGCTGAGTGGTTCCTTTAACTTCATCTGCATCTCCTCTTGCCCTTCCTGACTCCACAGTGAACTGGTGTAAATAATTAAACGAACCAGTGGAAATAATTAATTGACAGAAATCAACTCATTCATTTTTGCTAGATTACTCTTCTGACAGTCTGGGGAGCCACCTTGCTATGGGGGCAGAGAAGATTAAGATTCAAGCCAAGGTAAATGATGGAAAAAAATGAATGGCAGCAGGAATGCTCCTTTCATCAACACTTAGCTGTTAGCTTGGCTTATCTGCAACAAAACCTCATCCATCATGTAGACTTAGTTTCTACTAAGTAAATTACTTTTGTCAATAAAATTGGTACTGATTTTGACAGCAACATAAGCAGCACCAGTTGTGACACTGTTCCACTGTGAATGATAGTCCTGTTATCTCTGCTAGTATGCAAGATTTTCTGCCTCAGAAATATCCCAAAGATTAAAAATACTACCTTGAAATCATGCCCTTAAGCAACTGTCTTAGCATGTGGGAATTACTTCCAGACAGAACTTGCAAATCTTGAGCTGACTGCTCATGTATGGATTTCGGTCATGTCGCAGGAGATGTGAGAGCTTAGTAAATACACTGTTCAAGCATGTGAGGTCCCAAACTAAAGCATGTTCAGCCTACCCAGCACTGTACAGACCTTGATGGCCATGACAAAGGGAATGGGTGCCCATGGTAGTCCTGCAAATCCTCTTCCAGGCACCAGGAAAAGCTCTGCAGCTCTGCTTTTGATAAAGCAGAGTGACCGCCGAGCTCCCATTGCATGGAAACATCCCAATGTGCCGAACAGGCCGGAGGGGTTTTGCGTGCTGGGATTTGTGGTTTCCAGGGTGAGGAGGTTACCGGGATACTGCTGTAAATAGGGCCGGGAGCTGTGCCCTTCCCGCAGTGCCACCAGCCTCCCCGCAAGAACCATGTAGCTGTGAGTCCCCCCAGCTCCTCCAGCGCCCGCTGCTGTGGCCCACACGTGCCCCTCCTCTAAAGCCCCTCAGCGTGTTATAAAAAGGAGATCTGGGGGGCTGTTTGCTGGCTGAAAATAGTCTAATGTTTCTTATTCCTTGGTTAGGTCCTTCCTGCATGTCTATCTCAAAGTTGGACAGAGTTTCAAAGCGGGTTGCATGGGCGAAGGACCAGCCCACCCTGTGAAAACGCAGTGAGGCTGCAGGGAGCTGCTGGCAGAAGGGTGAAGGGGACGCAGCCATTTCTTTCCTTCAACCATGGAAGAGGTTTGTGTGCAGCTCCATGATGCCTGCTGTTTATTTTGGATTAGAGTGAGATTGGGGCTGTGTGTGTGCAGTGGGGGATGTTTTTGGAGCATGTTTCTGCAAGGCCAAGTCAGAACATAGAGTCTTTCTTCCCAGTTCCTCTGATGTTTCTGATGTCTGGATGTCCCGCGGGCTGGGGGCCTCCCCTGGACAGGTGGTGGCCTGTGGGCTGGAGTCTGGATCAGGCTGTATTGGGGCTCAAGCCTTGCACAACTGCAGCGTCATGGGGACCAGGCCTGACAGCCCTCAGCTGAAATGGAAGCTGGGGAGTGGTGGAGGCCCGAGGTGGGGGTGTCCACCAGGTCATGACATTTTGGAAGCCACCCAAGATGTTGGTATCTCAAGTCCTTCATGCTTAAAAGGATTTAAAGATACCCATAGGAAGTATAGGAGGCCTCATTTTCAGAGCTTCCCACAGAAGGTGTTCGATGGTATTACTACCCACTACTACTTGGAGGTATCCCTTTTTGAAAATAAAAACACAAGACAAAACTTTCTGTGTATTTGGCTTTAAAGAGTAATCATCACCCGTCCATGTTAGTGGGAAGCTGCTGAGGGACATTTTGAAGACACCAGAGTGGTACTTTCCCCTTCTTGTTACCAGAAGTGCCACCACATTTTCTGTTTTATTTCTCATAGTTCCTGATGTCCTGTTGTTCATAATATCTTGTAGTTCCTTGCATGCCACATACAGATACAGCTTTTGATGAAGTCCTTCCATGTGAGGATTGTAAACCAGCATTAGAAAATTGGAACCACAGACTAGCGGAGACAGGATTAAATAATCACATTTGGTCAAGGGATTAGAGCCATGGGTCCCAAATAGTTCTGTGGTCTAGTTGTTACCTGCTACAGACACGAGATAATTTTAGTGTTTCATATTCGTCACACTCCGACCACATTACATTGGACAAGGATTGGTGAGAGCCTGTGGTGATCTGTCGGAGTGAGAATAGCCAAAAGCTACAGAAGGCCTCAGCGCTCCCCTTGAGTTCAATTTATAGCCAGTAAAAGGATTTCAGCTATAAGGTTCATTTCATTTTAAAGGTGACTTGCACATAATTTTTAAGAGTCTGCAAGGCTTTCTTGTAGATTGGTAATCTACTGGTAATAGATTCCATTTATTTATTTATTTATTTACAGAGAGTTTTTTTAACGTATGAATATTATAAAATTCTGTTCCTCGTAGTGTTGTTTAGTGTTCCTTGAAGGGTCTAACTTCTCCTTATTGTAAATTCTTTACAAAAAAAGTTAAAATAGTGCATTACACATTCCACTTTTAAAAAAGGTTTGTCTTCCCCTGATCTTTAGTCTCCGAAACTACATAAATATTAACAAAACCAAATGAGCACTGTATAATATGTAACTCTATTTGATTTCTCAAATTTTATTGGTTCACTGAGTATGAAAGAACTGAAAATCCTTAGCAAACTTTCAATTATTTCTTTGTAAGCTGAAAGAACTATAGGATAGATGATCTTTTTTATAGATGCCTATTTTTCTCCTGCTTGTGTGTCAGCCTTTTAGCTCAAAGAATTTCTGTTTGAGCAAGTCATGAGCAAACAAGGCGTGGGTGAAAAGCAGATTTAAGAGATATATTAAGTGACCAATATGCATAGCGCTTGTATTGTAAATATTTTGTTAAGTCGGGCTGAGAATATGAGGAGAGATTTTATAACAGGTATTCTCTATGCTGCCTTTTTTGCAGATGATAAAGCTAACCCCAGGCGTTTGGTACTGGAAAGATGATACTAACACAATTGAATTTGCAAGGTAAAACATGATGTTCTGTAAAAATTATGCAGATTTAGATCTTGATTCATCAGTTCCAAGTAAAATCAGAGTCTAATCATATTTTGCCTGAACCTTAACAGCAGGATCAATCAAGTAGTCTTACATACTTCATTTTTACATAGTAGATTTTTTTTTTAATTTTTGGATAATAGAGTTCCTTAACATCTGCTCTGTGGCATTATTCCACCAGAAATGTGTGATTTATTCCATACTGTTCTCAAGCAGAATCCAATGCAGAGGACCCTTAAAAATGACTATACATCTGAAGCAATTGGGAAAAATAAACGAACTCCAGACTATATTCCCCTTGTTCTCCAGTATTGGGCAGGGAGTGCCATGGAAGGTGGTCTCCACTTTGTCCTCTCTGCCCAGTCCGGGATCTCCCAAGGTTTTGTCATGGTGGCGCTGGGCTACTCCCCTTATCCTTGGTGACCCAGCTTCCACAGTCTGAGTCTGGGCAGCTCCATCTTTTTTGTTAGGCTTGGGACGCTGCTGACTGGTGGTTCCCTTGGGATGGGCATGAATTCACTAGTTATTCTGCCTGCCTTTTCCTGTGATAATCTCAGAGACAAGCTCTAGTACTGAATAGTTTACACTTAAAATCTGTTTTCAGAGGCAAAATTAAAAGAAGGAACTTAAAAGAAGGTGACTATTCCTTGGCATTGTCAGCACTATAAAAGTGGGGATAAAGCTGCCTGAGATACTGATTACTTGAAGGGTTTATGTGACAGTGCTTATGATGGCAAGAGACAGAGCAGAAGCATCCTCAGAAGCCCCTCTACTCTTTGCTTCTAGTTTTTGGAAGGAAGGTCTCGCATTGATCTCATCATAATCCAAGTGTTAGATGGAGGCCCAAAGATAAAACCTTTTGTATTCTGGGATATTGCCCTCTTTGCATTACTGCCAGTGATTGAAACATATGCTACTAAATGTTCACGCTCTGTATTCCAGCTCCGATTCAGAATCTAGCGAAGATCTCAAGAAAGGAAAAAATATTCACTTTCAGGAAATGGGAGGCCAGGCATTAAACAGGTATTTCAATTCAACTAGCCCGTCTCCCAGAGAAGCAACATTATTTAGATAGAATCTTTTTGTCCATTGTTGAAGATCATGTCTGAACAAAACACACAAAACAGGAGGACACCTGTCATTTCAGTGGGGTGGGTGAGTGGTCTGAACAAAAGAAACAGAGCCAGACATGCCTGATGTTGAATGCTAGCTCAGGCACTAGCTTGGTATGACTTTGGTAAAGTCATTCAGCATCTTTGTTGCTCTTTCCAGATTGCTCAGAATGAGGTAATAATTCCCATCTACATAGAAAGAGTATTGTGAGGTAATTAATTCATCTTTGTAAGGCACTTCAAAGATTAAAGTATTATTATTATTAATTTTATAAATTCACAACCTGGTGTAGCTGACTTTCATCCATTAGTTAAAACCTCTTTGATCTAAGTAACATAGTCACAATTTATTATATTAGCAACCAAAAGAGCAACTTCAGAAGCAACCTTAAGAGGTGAAATGCCCTGTGTCTCTGAGCATTCCCAGCCTGTTCTGTGGTTGTAATAGTTGAAAGTTAGCTCAGGGTATCTGCCAAACACTATTTCGCTGCCTGTCTTTTTGAAACAGAGTCTGTACCAGGTAGATTATTCTCTGACACTGTGTCCTTAAATGCTATATGTTGCTGAACTACTAGCATCTTTCAAGATGTATGCACTGCAATGTTCACTGGAAGAAGGCTGGCTGAGCAAGAGGGAAAATCTCGTAGGCTGTTAAAGCGAGTACGAGATGAATATGTGACCTTGGATGATGTCAAATGTGAGTAATTGCTGGTATTTCATCTCAGCATATAGATTAGAAAACAATTTCTATTCATGGCTAATAATTGGTGGAGAAAATGCAGTTGTTCTCCTCTGTGCGTTTTCAGATGCTGCTTTGTTTTTGGGACAGGAAAGTCAGGCACATTGCATGCTATCATTTACAACAGTTATGAGGTATGTCATTTAAAATTTGTTTCAGGAATTACATGAGTGAGGCTGGTAGTGGAGAGGTTACATTTTATAAGAAGCAGAAAGTAGAATATCAGTGGTTTAAGGAATTTTGTCTGTGCTACTCAGTGAGAAACAATACCAGATACCTGTCCTCCTTGAGATATGCAGAGAAATAAACTCTTGCTTGAAAGGGTCTCCCTCTGGATTAGCTACAGGCTGTGACTTAGACGTAAATACACAAAAGGTTTTATTTACCTCATTTCAAATTAAATTCCATGTTCACTAGAGAGAGCATCAGTGACACTGAATGCTGCAGGAGCACCTCACACAGCTGGGAATCTCCATTGCCTTCTTGTGCTGCTGCTTTAATCAGCCCTGCAGAGTACATAAATTGCTGCAGTTACTTATCAGCACTACTTCAGTATGTGCTAGGAGCACGGAGGCACCTGGGAGGGCATTTTGTCTCAGGCATGGCTCTGTGATCAGGAGGGGGCACAGTAGCTGCCCTGCCTCTTTCATTTAGGAAGGTGCCTGTAGACCTTGCTGAGCCTTTCACATACTGCCCTTGAAGAAGGGGAGAGGTATCCCAGGCATCCCCCTTTTGTTCCTCTGAATGTGAATGCCACCCTTGCAATGTGACATTGAAGAATGTGGCAGTGTAGCAGTGAAGAAAAGGTGGTCACTGGGAGCCTGTCTGGTCACATCCAGTTCAACTGACCCTTCAACAGGCATTTTGGACTCCTGGTAATTCTCTAAAAGCCTTCAAATTCTTACTGCCAGGATACAGTGTTTACTACAAATAGATCTAGACTGTATTTATTTGATATACTGCAGGCCCTGATGGGAGACTCTTTCCAAATAGCCTAATCGTGTTTATATCTGCAAATCTGTAGATATCATGGTGATTTTTCTGCTTTCCATTTAGGAATAAGAACCTAGATGCATTTCTCATGACGCTGATTTTATACATGTCTTTTTACTTGGAAAAAATTGCCCTGGAAAAGACAACCAAAGCTCCAGTTTCGTGAGTATGAGACTTTACTGGTGTAAGTGCACAGGACATGCCCCAGCAAATCCGGAATGGCAGGCAGGCTTGCATGTCAGCATCTGTGGGATCCTGCATCTGAGCAAGGATTACTTGCATGAGCAAACACTGCATAACAGGGCCTGCCCTGTGTGTAACCAGGTTTGTTATTGCTGGCTTTGTTAAAATGCTTGGAGCTAAAGCCACAAACATACATTGGTCCAGTCGGTATATGGAAGATTACTGGGACGTGGCCCACCTTTTGTCTCCCTTTGGCCTGTGTGCTCTCTGGGACACGGGCTCTTAGGACTATTTAGAGAGACAAATTTTCTGGGAGCCCACTTTTCCACTGCCTTGCCGTGAGTAGTGTGCACTGTGGTTCATGTGACATGGCAACATCTTACGCCCCATTTCAAGACAGTGCCTGGATCCAGCCTTGCTGCAGTGGGGTCACCAGATAGTTTGGCTTGTCATGGTAACACTGCAATATGAATAAATTGTTACTACTACTGAGAATGCTAAATCTGTGTGACTGCCTAGGACTGAATTACCACCCCTTATTGACATTTCCTGGTAATAACATTAATATCCAGTCATTTCTGCTTGAAGTACAAAGCACAAAATAATCATATCTGAGTTTGCTGAGTGTTAATTTGTGCTGTGGGTCACATTGCTTTAAGATTCCCCTTAAATACTTTGCAAAGTAGTCTCTGATGACTCTTAGGTGCTACCAACGTGTTTCAACAAGAGGAATATATGCTAGGAAAGCAGTTCCCATGTAAGGGTGTGTGACCACATTTGCTGCCTTGCAAAGTGCAAGTGGGGATGCCAAAGGAATGGTTTAGGAGCTGCTGTGTTAGAGGGTTAGATGCCTTGGGAGGAAGTATTACTGAGTTACAAACCATGATTATAAGAAGCCCTAATGATCTGCTGGGCTCTTTAGTAGTCTCTGGGAATTGATTGACCATTTTATTAAAACACCTATTAATTACTTACTTCACAGTTCATGATATAAAGAGGAGATGATTTATCTGGATTGAAGAAAAGATTGTTGGAGGACTAGTGGCCTTAGGGAGCTTACTTGCTCCACATCTGTAGATGGTTAGGTGTTTCTCATTGTGCAAAGAACAATTCATAAATAAAGAAAACCATTAATGTAATTTCATATACAAAAGTCCTAGACTGAGTGGAGGTGCATTGAGCTGCAGTTTACAAAATGGTCCCTTTGCTCTTGGCTGCTAAATCAAAAGGAGGCCACTCCATGCTCTAGAACAGCTCAAAATGGCTCATATAATTGATTGGAACTGCAAATATGTATACAACAGATTGAAACAGAAAGAAGCTTGGACCTTTTGCAATGTAGGATTATGCTTCCTGTATCCAGAGGGCTCTGGTTATTAGCTATTACCTATAACTTTGTATATTCCCTGCCAGGGGAGACTTTTCACTGTGTTCTGGCATATGATACTCTCAAAATGATTCTTGTTCTTTGGTGGGAATCAACTGCCAACTCCAAGATTCCCAAACATGTATTCTACCATAACTGACTCATTTAGAGTCACTGCTTGCCCTGAAAAGCACCTTGTTTGGCAGGGTTACCTGCAAGTAGTGCATCTTCAGAGAGACTTAAAGAAGAGGCACTTACTACACAGAAGCAGAAAGCTGGAATATTACTCTGCAAAATTATAAATACAAAGAAAGAAAATAAAATGACAAAAGGCAATTTTAGATCTTCCTTAATGTTGAAGTTCCTCCCTAATTGTTCTAGCATCTTAGCTGACTTGGAGGACCAGGGAGACAGCAGTCATGCTGGGAAGAGCTTTCTGCCATTGCACCTTCTTTACCTGTTCAGTCTTGCATTTTCTGTATTATCCAGCTGGTCTAATTCTCAAATGGTGTCTGCTATATTTAAAATCAAATATGGTGAGTACTGTCGTTCCCCTTCTGTGGATATCTTCCTTAATCTTGCCATCTAGAAGATATTTTTATTGAGTTCATTTTTAGTTTAAACAGTTCCCCTATTGGTCATGACATGTCAAGACTTATCACAGTATTTTTTAAGATATGGATGTGCACAGGGTCAAATGGACATAAAATGCACAGGGAACTAACTGGAACTAAATAATGAAAGAAAGTTTCCAGCCACATGAGGAACAGCATTTTGGAATGGCCTTTTGTTAAGAAATATTAGGGTTGGAGAAGAAAACTCAATTTTCCTAAAGATGTAGTTCTGTGAGTTTGCAAAGGAATTTTATAACTACATAATATAACTATGATGACAGAAAATTACCTTTGTGCTAGGAATTCTTACATATATGCTATGCTGGTATATTTGAGAGGATGTGGAAGAAGACTGGATAGCAATTTGGTTTCATGTATCTGTCTCATAAATCCCATGTTCAGGGCCTTTGTGAGTTGCCTGTTCAGGAAGAAAACTCCCTCCTCTTCCTCAGGAAATAATTTAATTTAATGTCCTATACGACAGCCTAATGTCTCTACAGTCTTTGACTGATTTGTGCTCTGGGAGACCATGTGCGATATCTTGGGAACATAGAAAACAATACTGTCTCTTCCTGCTCTTACTTTGCATATTCCGGGAAATTTTAGCAAAAAATATTTGGGTTGCCTATGACAGAAGCCAACTCATCTGTTGTGATTATCACAGTCCCCAGAAAGCCAGGCCTGATGGTCTGAATAGCCCTGCACTGTCTTGAACCAATACACTGTAGAAGTATCAGCAGCCATGGTGCCTCAGTAGACAATCTAAGACATTTCTTGCTTAGAAAATGTTGCTTAAGAAATCCGTGCGTTACACTTCCTTGTATTGGAAGGATTACATACCAGATAAAGTCAAGATGAATCTAGACCTCTTTGACTCCTTTATGCCTTCTCTTTTGTTGCTGACTTCTTGTAAACCCAAGCCTGAGGCTTCTCTGGCTTTCTCTAGATTCAGGAATATCTTGTTACTAACTTCAGAAATAACCAGAAACAACCAACCAGTTTTCCAAAGCAGTGAGCATGAGGCTTCCCCCAGCTGCAGACAGCTTGGGAGTATTCACTTCTGACGTCGGTGACTCTAAACAAAAACTAAGCAGCGGTAAATGAGACAGGTCTGGAACATGGTCTGTTATTTTGTCCTGTATTTTCTTTTCCACTCAGTTTCTTCCTTTTTTTTTTTTTCTCCCTCCAATCCTTTCATGTCTTTTGAGGAAAATCAGATGAATTTTATTAGCAATCATCCTTGAGAAGCTCACAGTAATTGTCCTAATTATTAGAGGTGGGTCTTGTAGAAAGCTTTGGAGCTTGAGGCCATCAAGGACGGGACAGATAAAACCAGCCCTCCTGAGTGTGAATGGAGGCCGGTGACTTTCAGGCCTGTAGCGTTCCCAGGCACAGGGAGACAGCCTGGTGGATTACAGGGGAAGCGGAGGAAACAGAAGGCTCTTTGCCTTGGCATTTCCTTAGCGTTTGATCTTAGCTGGCCTAGAGTACAGGCTTGTGGTGTCAGCCTTTCCTGTTTAGAGGCGCTTTGTGTGCCCTTTTGAAGGGGAGCGAGCCAGACCTGCAGCTCCGGGCTGCCCCGTGGCAGTGTCTGCACCCGGAGATATCCATGTGCACCTCCAGGGCTTTTGTGTAGACTGCTAAGAGGGCTCATAAGCTACACGGGATCAAAGGCAGCAACCTGCCAGGCCGTGGGCATGGAGCTTATAAACTCTACGGGGCAGGAGAGACTGTCTGGGCCTAAGCCGCAGGCCTTGTGGCCCCACCAGCATTGCAAAGCTGCACTCAAAGTGTCTGAGCTCAATCGTGCTGCAGTGTGGGCCCCTGAGCTTGGTGTCGTATAGGGTGGTGTTTTATGTGCCCCTATACTGTTCTTACTTCTCAGGGCTGGTCACTCTTCTTTTCAGAGTGATTCACCTTTCAAAAAAATGTTGTTTTCTTTCTAATTTAAACAGGACCATCGTTTTGCTAGAGGAGACGGAAATGGACGATGTCCTGGCAAAGTTGGAAGTGACCAGGATTCACCTTGCTAAGCTGTACTGTAACCTTATCCTCGGAGAAGGCATGGCAGAGCACCACCACATGTCTTGTGGAAAGTAAGTCATGGAAAGCTCTCCCTCCTGGAGACCCTTGCTATGTCCAGTGCAGCAGCAGACTGAATCCAAAGCCTTTCTTGATTAACAGAAGTGACTGCCTGGGGTAATAGATGTTTTCTGTGGACCAAAGTGACACATGAGGCACAGGAAGCATGAGGAAGAGAGTGTCTTGATCTCCTGAAGCTCCCACTGATAACTGGCTCCAAAAGTGTTTCTGGTGAGCTGCTGCCAACTGATCTGGCTGCAAGTTGCAGCAGGACACAGATTACCAGACTGGGAAGTTACAGCCCACATACATCAAAGCTTTGCTGGATATGCAGTCTGTGAACCTTTGCTGGGGTCAGCACAATCAAGGAGGCACATGGCAGTGCCAGCCCCGGATCTCAATGCTGCCACTTCCACTTGCTGAATCTTGAAGGCAAGTGGTATAAGAGGAAGAACAGCTTATATACCTGCTGGTTGCCATTGATCCCTGCTTTAATTGCCTCATGTCAAGTCAGGGAAAACATAAGCGTACTGGCAGGTGAAGGAAAATATGTTCCTGAAAGGCAGCAAATGAAGGGATTAGAGAGAAGAGGTTATGGTTGGGGATTTGGGGTCTTGGATGCATAGGCCTCCTTCCTCGGAGCCAAGAATACATCCATATTTTCCCCGAGTGGTGGAAACCAGTCACTTAGTTCTTCACTGGGTCCACAGCATTTAAAAGGAGAGAGAAAGCTGTAGTGGGAATTAAAGAAACTGAGGCAGGTGGAAGAGGATGGGAGGATGTTTGAAACGGGGAAAGGGGAAAATGAAGACTGGAGACTAAGAAACAAGTAAAGATGGGGAGCTTAAGTACTGATGAAAGCAAAAATCAGTAGCGCTGCTGTTTCGTCACCCACGTGTATGGTTTGGTGGGTGCCAATGTGCAGGATGGAGTCAGGACAGAAGTCTAGCCACAGCAAAACAGCAGTGGGGATTAGAGGCTGGCCATGGGTTGGGACATGGGTGTCCAGGCTGTAAAGACACAGAGGCTGGAAAGACACGGAGGCTGGAAGAGGGCTGTGTCTTAAAGTGCTTTTGATGTCAGGTGCTATACGGAGAGGGACCTTGCTAGGTTACTCACAGGAGGGTGGCAACTGATTTCAGAGTTAGGCTAATGCTGAGCACTTTATGATGTGTGGCACTTTCCATGCCATATTGCAATTACATAAAAACCTCTTCCACGATGACTCAGTGCAGCCATAAATGTTATCTGGGTACTCCCAGTCCATTATGAAGACTGCCGAAAACAAAAGCAAAGGGACAGAACTGGTTAAAGCTCTTAATTGTAAAAGCTAGTTAGGGATTTTTTGAGAACACATGTTTTTGGTCGGAAAAAGTCCTTCATCAAAATAGAAACTCTAAGAAGGGTTATTTTTGACAATTTCTTTTGACCTGAAAAATGTTTGAATATAAAACACGAAACTACTAACGACAGTAGTCACTATCTACTTCTACCATATTTTATTATAGCCAACTCAAATGCCTTTGGGTTCAGGATGATATTGAAGCTTTCACTTTTTCATTTTGATTCACCATAGCAACCTTTTAAAGAAATCTTATCATGTGCTAGGAAACTTTTTTGCCTTCTATATCTGTCAAATGCCAAGGTGTTCATATGAAATCATTGACTGTTGATGTTCACATTTTCTCCAAAACTTGAAAGAAAGGACACTCAGCTGGAAAACATCTTTGGCTTAACAATTTGCATATTTTGTAAAATGCAGCATAAAAATCCTATCTTGATATTATCCCAGACTGGAATTTGAGAGAGTTCCTCCAGACCTATTATTTGTATGTGTTAGCATTCGTCCTTTTGTGCCTCCAACGCTGGGGAAGGAATAGGTGTGTCTGGCTTTCTCCTTTCAAGTTGATGGGGTTGTGCAACCTTCTTGTGGTGCCAGTTTCCTTGTGGGCATTGTCATAATGGGAAGAATACAGAGTGTTCCCAAAGCTGCGTGCATCAGTGGCACAAACACAGCCGAGTCAGCCCTCACTGATCCTTGAAGTTGGTCTGATCCACAGGCAATTAGACTCACAGTTGTGGTCAAAAGTGGCACAGGAAGCATTTCTTCCCCATATGCAGAATGGTAGTTTTTGTAGATGTCTGAAGACACTGTTTTCTGAAATGCAAACCTTGTGCTTAATGCACTGCTCTTGGCTGGGCCATGTTCCTCTTTAACACATGAACTCATCATCATTGTCACCCTGCAGCTCTAACAAATCCCTGTTACTGTATTTCTAGAAGGCACAGTGCTCTTCACCTACTCATTCCTATGTTTCTTGCAAGTTCTGTCCTGAACATTATTGCAAGTTTGATGTTTCCATGACCATTTATGTATTTTCCTAGGTAATTAGCGACTATGCCCTAGACATGGGAGGTGCCTCCAAGCACAACATTTATTTTAGGAAACTTTACTTCAAGCAGGTTTCTTAGCTTCACCCGAGGAGAGAAAGGACTAGGGAAAGAGGGGTGGAGACCCCATCTTTATTTGGCTCTAATTATTAGTGGTAGTTTCTGATGCTGGCTTCCACATAGGTTTCTCTGACTGCTAAAGCAAGTGTGAGTTCAAAGACACTGCAAAGATGTAATGTTAAAAGCTGAGGTTTACATTTAGGCTGTGCGAGTTGGGTTGCATTAGATGCCTCCATTGTGATATTCTAAAGACTTGAGTTCTGGTGAAGTGCAGTAATCTACTGACAGCATCGAAGTTATATGGGAGATTCTGCTTTGGCAAAGGGCTGTGCCCTGCTTGCAGTGTCAGGCTTCTTCTCCCTTGTGCAATATGTGGGGTTTGAGATCTCATCTGAACTGTCAGCAGAAGTAGGATTGGTGGGTGACAGGGAGATAGTCATCCTATCGATCCACTTATCAATAAATAAAAGCCGCAGGGTGTTTATTGAAGGTTTGGGGCTGAAAAGATAAAACCCCTTGTTGCCTGCTTTGCATTGGTGTTTCTGAGCTGATGGCAGCTGGGGGTACCAGTTTGGAACATGTGCCATTGATGTTATCAGGAATGTAAGGGGCATTTCAGGAGGTGGTGGATTCACCAAGACCCATGGCTTCATCTCTTGGGACCTACCCACATCCGTGGGGCTCCTTAGGCTTGCAGGGGGAACTGCTTTCACTTCCATGAGGGTGAGCTCTGCCAGCTCCGAAAGAACGGAGCAGCTCTGGGAGTGTGTTCATCACCTTGTGCTTTGGTAAGGCTCCCATGATGGGCCATCGTGTGGCTTTGTGCGAAATGGCTGTGCCCAGGCGGCTGGTGAGATCATTTCTTGGACTTGCACTGCCCACGTTGCTGCTTCTCTAACAAAGGCCCTTTGTCATTCTCGTGCATGTTTTACATTGCTTCTTGGAGGCCCACCAGTTAGCTCCCTCCTGGTTTTCAAGTGTATTGTCTGGGTGCTGTCCTGGCGTGGTGCCCTTGGTAGCTCTGCTTGTTGCTCTGCCAGTGTTGTTAGCTCCCGAGCTTGCTATCGACTCCAGTGGAAACTGGGTTGGAAAAAGGACTGACCGCTTCAGAGAGGCCCATGCAGAGAACTTGGGGCAGATAGCGTAGCAGGGAGCCTCGCCTCCTCATCACATCCAGCTTTGTTCTCTGTTGGATTTAATTAACTGAGCCAAACAATATTTTGCATTTTCTCCTTCTGAGGCAATGCAGAAGTTCTGTCTTTCTCCTGGACAGTGGGTTTCTGCATGCTAATAATGAGAATTTACCAGCACCAACTTTATTGCCCTGGTGAAATGCC
>JAVCKT010021360.1:0-10523 GCA_032273925.1 Rhynchotus rufescens
CTGCTTGGGCAGGAAGGTTGGACTAGATGATCTCTAGAGGTCCCTTCCAACCTTGAATATTCTGTGATTCTGTGATTAATGAAACTCTGGCAATTTTCCCCCACGGGCTTGCAACAAAACAGAGAGCTTACGATTTTGGAGGGGGAGAAGGGCTGCGGAAGGAGGGATGATGAGAAAGAAGGGCGAGCGGACAGTACCCTGGGCACTAAGCACAGAAACCCAGCCCAAGGAGCAGCCTCTGGCTAGAAGGGTCCCAGAGACAGCAGCTCTCCTTGGCTCAGATAATGTGATATCCAAAGCAGGGCTGCAGCCTACGCTCTTCACCAAGAAAAAAAATAGGACATGCCTTGGAGAACAGACTTTTGCAAAAGAACAGGACTTTCAGAAAAAAAACCCACCTCTACACAAGTGACAAACAGAAATGCTCAGCTTAACAGGGCAGAAAATGCTAATGCAAAAATAAATATATCTTCAGCAAAGGATACATATTTGTATGGTACTGTATACTTTCTTTATGGGTAATATGTGTTTTCATACTGCCACTATCCTAAATTGCTTTTCTTCACGTGGATAAAGTACATTGCTTTCTCGGGGAAAGCTGAAATGAAGTCTATGCCCTTCCCCTTCCTCCCAGCCATATTTGTCTCAAACAAGCAAGAATCAACACAACATTGAGCATGAAGATATGTGAAAATGAGGCAGAGGGCCTTGGCACCAACCATAAGAAAAAACATTAAGGTTGTGAATGAATGTGCTCAGTGAAAGAAGGGATTTCCGAACATGTTGCACTGAGACATTTTTCCATACAAAGGGCAAGTGGTTTCCCCACTTCCTCACTAAAATGTCTGGGGTGAGACTTCCTCCAAAAAACAGATGGAACTATCAAGAACACAGGTAGAAATAAAAGAAAAAAAAATAAGCGAAACCAATTGCCAGCAGCTCATTTAATCTGTCTGATTTATCAGTCTAATTTTGTCTAATTTTGACAGCAGGGGAGAGAGACTTCAGTCAATGACTTCCCTGGGGAAATTCACACCTTTTTCTTCCCAGAACACGACAGTTCCTATTCCAAGAGAGGTCTCAGCACTGGCAAAACACACAGTGAGAGTCTTCCCCATGAATTTTAGCAGACTCTTATTTTCCAAAGACAAGTGGCACCCAAAGAAGGGTGTATTTAAAGAGCTTCTTTCACTTTCTTTCCGTCCCTCCCTCTCTCCCTCCCTTCCTTCCTTTTCTACTTCTTTCCTTGCTCTCTCTACAACCTCCTTCCCATCTCTGATCTGTGCTCATGTGGTGTCCCTCTCCTTTCATGATCCCTCTTCTTCACCATCTTGCCTCAAAAAACAGTCTCCCCCAATACAGTTCGGGTTCCCCTGCTAGGTAACATCAAATAGTTCTTTTACTTTCTTCCTTTGAGTGGTTACTCCTTGATTCTCTTCAAGCTTGAAATTTTAATATTCAATTTTCTGTTTTCTCCTCTCTGCTGTTCCCAAATAACATGGTTACAAAATATTGCCAACTCTGACACTGCTGCATTTCAATTTTTTTATTTGCTTCACTTTTTCCAGATAGCTTTAGATCACCCCACCATCTTTATTCCTTTGCTGTCCTCCACTGAACACATCTCCTTGCAGCCTCCTATTCACATGCCCATGGCAGAACTGATTTTTCTGAAACAGCACAGCGTGCCTTCGCCTTGGGCCCTGCCCCGACCCTCTGGCCATCTCTGCCACCCCACTGGCCGCTTCGCTTTCCTCGCCTCTCTCAGTTTGGCTCTGCCTATTCCTGCACACTTTTCTCTTCCACATTTTGCTCCTCAGTCCATGTTGACTGTTGCAATTTTCCCTCTGAGCTCCTCTCCCTGCCTTTAGCCACCTCTGGCTAAACAAACTGTTTTTTTCTCTGAACGTTTTTACCAGCATCTTGCCAATACCTGTAAAGGGTGTAACAGGCTTTGTATTTTCATATTAATGAAGCTGTACAGCATTCAAATACTTGGACTACCACTCTTGAGAGCAACTTAAAACTGAGTCTTAAGTGCCGTAATTTTACATCTTTCTCCTTTATCTTTACATCACTTGAGGCTCAATCCAAGCTGCCTTCCCATTTGACCTTAGGAAAAGTCACTGCATTTGGGTATCACCGGAGAAGCATAATCCAAACTGCGACTCCTCCAACATCCCACCTGCACATTTCTTAGGAGGTCCTTCCTTTTCAATACTAGACAGTTCACTATGAGATGTGACATTTCCAGGCTCTTGCTTAGGAAAATCTACGTGGCAAACTCCTTATACAGTGAATCTCCTTATACTACGAATCATTTTTCCAAACACTCACTCTGAGCATTAAAATACTTATCTGTGAATGGGAATTAAAGCTATACTAAACACTAGAGGGCAGAATCACAACATAACCAAACAGATTATTTCTCTGTTCTGAAAAGTCTGCTTTTCTTAAACTTGTGGGCAGTTTATTGACTGCTTTGAAAAAACAGAAGTTACACCCCTGCGGCAGCTCTCAGTGAAAAGTATTTTTTAAGAAAAGTCAAAACTAACTAAATAAAAAGAATAAAACAGAAAGCACAGCTCCTTCACGTTAGCAGAAAAATTCCAAGTACAAAAGACTAGAATTTTGCTCAGGCAAATAATTGTGTGTGTTAAAAGCTGAAAGAGTCTCATTTAACGCTGCAAATGGGCTATGACACTGTGACAGAAGAATATAATTAGGAAAGCATAACATAGTGATGCTAATTGAGGAACACTTTTGGCTGAGGTTTGTCAAAGGGCTGTTATGAAGGATGATATCAAGCCTCTGCCACAACTATGGCTCATATCAGACCGGGATTCATGGCATTCCCAACTGACCAACAGGCAAGGAATGACCTGTCTTATTCATCTCTGTCGCAATGTGATCTCTATGCACTGCGAATGATGGAAGGCAACGATGTCTGAGGGACACAGGCTTGGTGACACCGAACACATGGCTGGCCACAACATTGTGCTGGCTCTGCCTTGGTATAAAAGAAGAAAAAGGGGTGAGGAAAAGGAAGCACGTGCATATCAGTTCACATGGCAGAGATAGATAGTATAAAACAATGAAGATCACCAAACCATTCATTGCGTGCTAGCTCTGTGATCAGCAAGTAAGCACTAACTATTTAATTAGTCAACTAATTAGTGACAGACAACATGGAAGGCTTCAGACATTCTCAGACAAATGCAAAGATAAAAAGCCTAATTAAACAGCAAGCATTATGCTAAGTATTGCCAACCCGGACAGATGTGCGGGATACTGTGGAATACAGTGCTGCCAGACAGCAGGAATCAGAGCTGCTCTATCAGGAAAAGCGTGGTAAAAAAATAACAACAACAAAACCCTGCCATTGCGAAGCTAATCTTGGGCATCTTTAATTCAAAAAGGGAGAATCTGTCCTGTAGACAAAATCTGGGCGATTTGCAATGCTAGAGAGGGTCCAGTTCTATTTTCAGTGGAAGATATAGGGTTTTAACAAAAATATACTTTAACTTTTTTTTTTTAATGCAAAAAATATTTTCAAACATGCAAATGTAAAAAGGAACGTATTTCACAACATTATCACATGAAATCTAACTGCAGCCCCCCCGTCCCCATTTGTTTGGTGCTACTTTTCACAGTGCTTTGTGCATATTCCCAGTGTCCGGGCAGAATAAGTCATTGTTTACACCAGAGGTTGGATTAAGCAGGTTTCCCAAATCATGGATTAAAAACGGCTTTCCCCGTAATCAGAAGACAGCAACACTTCCCCCAGCTATATTCAAAGAGGGGGACAAAAAGCTAATCGGTCCCTTCTGCTGTCACCAGCGACGAGATACTGCTGGGAAGGCTCTGGAGTTATGTGAACAGCCAATTCCCAGTGTCCTGCTGCCCGAGTGCCCTGGTCCATGTGCCATTTGGGGCATCCCCCCACTGAAATGACACCAAGAGGCTGTTTCTGAGTTATCTGCTATTCTGGCTGAACATTGCTGCTGTGGTTGCCGTTCATAAATTGGGAGTTTAAACTTGATGGAATACAGAAGAAAAGACAAACCAACCCTGCCCTCTGGGTAAATCAGTATTTGGGGAGGAAGTTATAATTTTAGTGTACGTCAAAAGCAGGAAAATGGAAAGATTAAGATGAGATACTGTAGCTCACATTCCTATGGAGCTGTATTTTGGGCAGCTATGATTCAACTGAGGGACACCGAGCTGCCTCACACTCATCTCAGCTGTTTGTTGCCTTTTGAAATTGCTTGTTTAACTGCAGTTAATACATCCCGTGCTCAAACCTCACCTCTAAGGACCACTATTTTCCAAACTCCACAGATAGCTCTTTACTCCTTCTCACACAATATGCTACATGAGAATTATTCATAGGCTGTAGTTGTAAAAACAGATTTTGCACTTCAAAATAACTTTCAAACTCAAATTTTGTAGTTGTATATTTAAAGTAGCTTTTTCATCTATAAATGATATACTTTTATGCTTTTTTTAAACTTCCGCTAGCCTCCCTTTCTCAGGGAACAACAAAAAATTTGCAGTCAGCTGCCCACGCCACTGCAAAACTAAGAGTGAGATACTTATGAGATACTTATAAGCATGAGATACTTATTGGGATGGTGAAACGAGGACGAGGTCATTGCAGTAGCCTAAGCACGACGGGAGCAAGATGCTCAGGACACTTGAGTGTTAGGAAGGTGCTTCCTGACCTGGCAGGTCCCCCCAGGCTCCTCTGGATCCCAAGATGGACATTCCGGGAAGCGCAGTGCCACCCTGGGAGCACAACAGGAGCAAGCCAGGAGCTACGACTCATCCTGTTATTTTAGCATGCAGTGACAAACATATTTCTCTGGTCTCAAGTTGAAATCACTTGTAAAATCTAGTTCTAACAATTGTTAGGTAAGTGAATTACACACGGGTGTTTCCATGGTGATTGCTAATATAAAATAATTAAGTATGAGGAATAATGAGGCAAAAACTACTTCCTCTTTTTAAGGATTAGGCGCTTACAAATTGATTCAATCCAGCTATTTTTAGTGCATGCAAACCTTTGCAAGGAATATTAGAGAATTGTGAGTAAATCAAACTAAACTGTATTAAAAGATCTTCACGTTGATCAGGAGATTTTTCATCTGCAGCTCATGTGAAAATTAAAAATGAGTTTTTTTTTTTTTTTTTTTAAAGACACAAATTAAGACAAATCTTGGAGCATTTTGCCCTGGGTACTGCCTGCTGGCTCGGAGCTCTCAGAGCAATATTCCATTGCTCGTTGAGGCAAACACTTCACTTGTACATACAAGTGTACTTGTCTCCAGCACCTACAAGAAGGACATGTCCTTCATCAGAACACAGTTCAAACAGTACTGAAAAGTCTTGAGCGAGGAAATATCTCCAGAGGACAGAGGGTCTCTGTACAGACATGTTACTAGCTGTCCATTCTGTTTGCTGCAAGAGGACAGCTCCTGCCTGAGGTATCTGGTTGCAGCTTAGATGTATTATAGCCCTTTGAGCTGTTTTTGGCAAAATATTCTGGCTGTACTTCCTCATTTGTGCCAAGAAAAAAGAAAGACCAGCAAGCATTATACTTTTTCCTTCTTCTTTTAGTAGTATAACAACATCCACAAAGCAATTCACCATCTTCTCTTACTGTATAGGAATTTTAACTAGTGATGTCACTCATAGCTATGGAAATCCCAAATTTTGAGCTATGCAGAAAATAACAACTGCATAAATTGAGATCTACTCACACTTATATAACCTGGTCTTCCTGCAAACCCTTAAAATTGGTATGGAGGTGTCCTGGAATAGAAGCAATAATCTGTGATAGAGCAGAGAGAGAGCCACTGGAGAAGGGGGCTCCAAAACAAACCTTTCTCACTACCTGCCCGCTCTCATACAACCTGCAGTGATGATAAATGGCAGAGATGTCAGGATAGAGGCACCTACCTTGTTATTTTCACAGCTTTGATGCTTACAGCTCTAACATCTAATATTGGAATATGGGTTCACAGCACATTCCTGCTTTTGCAAGAGATGCAGTCCGAAATGGAAGACATGAGCCCTTTCAGAAAGGGAACACGTTCTTCTCAGTAAAGGAAGCCAGGTAAAAAACTTACCAAAAAACAAGTGTTTCCAGAAAAGAGATTCCAACATTGGATGCACCAACCACCACAATTCTCGTATTGATGGACACTTTAGATTCGAGCGTCAGCTTTTGGTCAGTGTAGTTCAGAGCATAGGCCAACTGAAGAAGAAATGCACAATGACACAGAAATACATTAAAAAAAACCAAACCCACCAACAAGAAAAATCTGCCAAAAATCATTAAGCCATTAGCAATGCATTACCTTGCATTCATAGAAAACTTATTATGGCTCACTGACATGGCTAACATTATGAATTTCCTGTGCACTCCACGAGATAACACAATGGATAAATGGTACTAAAAACGCTGAAATATGTGCATCTTTAATAGGTCACAGAAAACTAGCAGAGCTTAATGGTCTGGCTTCTCGTGGAAAAGAGGCGCTGGAGTCTTTTAAAGAGAGGTTGAAACGCTGCCTCTTCTGTAATTTACTGCCATTTAGCTAACACCTGGGGAGCACATATTAACATGACGTGGAGACCATCTTTGTACCTTCTGGAGAGATTTCTTCTCTTGCTGTTTCATTTATGGAAATGGTGTGACTTGTAAACTAATTACAATCTTATATCTTGAATGCCTTCGTGGGTTCAATTAGCACATTGAAACCCCTCTCCCTCCTTAAATGATAAAATTAATCTTTCCTTGTTAAATCTATTAGGAGAACTACATTGAAAACGAGGCTGTCAAATGGTTAAGCTAGCACATTGCCACTGAGATCAACACTCTGGCCAGAAATCTTGCTGTAAATAAGTTAATTAGGAGCTTTACAGTTTCCCTTAATTCTAATACAAACAGTGGGAGAGACAATAAACTCCATGTATATTTTGGCCTCCACGTTTGGTGCCTGGAGGTATATTGGTCCCTCCAGGTGTCACTAGGCAATTTAAAGATTTCAGAAAATAAAAGAAGATAGAAAGGGCCAAGACATAATAGTGTGTTTGACTGAAATCCTTTTTCTTCTGCCCAGGACTATTTATACTTTTCAAATTTCTAATGAGAGACAGGGAGGCATTTGCCATCTTGAAGCACAACACGCTCGGCCTCTTTGCTGTTGCTTTGGGTTGTACACATTTCACAGCCTGCATCATTGTAGATTCACACCTGCACTGAAGGGAGACATAGAAAACAGGACTACTTTATTATTTTTCAGACACTATTCTCCTAATATATTTTTGTGGTACCACTTATACAGGAGACAATCTGAGACTTCTAACAGGTCTTCCTCTGTTACTCATAAGAGACAAAGTTTTAACAACATTAAGCCCTACAGAATTACAGTAAAAACGTATTCTCTGTGTATTAGTCAACACCTAGCACTGAAGATTGTATTTTAAAGCTACTGCAGTGGTGCTGGCCTTCTCCAGAAGCCCATGGGACACAGACTCCCCGGAGACCTTTGGGACTAGAGCTTGTGATGGTGACAAGCCAGCACTGAGGTCCAGCAAGGTGCAGCCACAGAGCCTGTCTGGGGAACTGTCTGCACACTGCAGTGGGGTGCTTGCGTCTTCCGAAAGGAATATGTCTTGATGACTTGCAAACAAACCTCACTGTCTGGGAAACAGTTTGGGATGTGACAGAATTAAGTGTGTGATGTAATGAGGCAACATTTGTTTTTTTTTTAACTCTCAGACAAATGTTCTTCCAGATGTAGTTCTTCCCAGTGCAATGATGACATCCAGTGGTGAACCAGACCCAGCTCAGGGACTGGTCTGCTAAGAAAGTCCCAGAATATATCCTAAAAAACGAGGTGACCTGCGGTGGGCTGCTTCATTGCAACGACATGGCTAGGAAATCCAGTGCATTTCCACAAGCAAATGGAGAAATGCTTTCACCAACTGGGACGTGGCCATAGACCAGGTTGCAAATTCTTGTTATATGTAAGATAGGAGTTTCTACCAACAAATGAGTAAGCTCAACAACCTAACACGAAGCCAGCACTTTCTAAGGGGGATTACAAATGTCTGTCTTATGGCAGGATCTGCCAGAATTAATGAATCTCTAAATCTGATTAATGAATCTATAACATTTCAACATTGCAAATCACTGGAAAAGGTTTTCAAAAAAGAATTAAAATGATTAATGGCATCCCTCCATCCAAAAGCACTGCTTAAAATAAAGTTTGTACTAGGCTACTTGCAGCATGTTAAAAGGATATACCCCAGTTCCAATGTTTGCTGTTGTTCTATGCGTATCGGCATGGAAATCTCACAGTGCCACAACCACGTGGTGAAGCTCCTGCATTTAAACCCTGCTCCAATCACTTGAGTTTGTGAAAAGAAACCTCTTAAAGAGAATTTTCTGGGTATTTTCGGGTTCAATGGGACAGCTAGCTTGCAATCCGGTCCATTTAAAGAAATGCTAAAAGTGACTGCAGATACTGCAGGTCTTTTAGACTTGGTCCGCCCATCCTTATCTCCTCCCCACAAGCAGAGGGATTTTACTGGGGTCTGCAGCAGCTCCAGTGAAATAAGCACAAATATAATATATAATAATATGTAAGTACCTAAGCACCTTGCTTCCTTTCTAGTTACGTTCCCCTATATGCTTGTGCTCAAACAAGGACAACTACAGCGAGGAGATGCTGCACACAGACTTCCTAAAAAAGCAATGCCTTTTGGAGCAACTTTCAGTGTTCTACTGAAAAGTTGCTTTTAACAACACTAATAAAATGCCAAAAGGAACACAGCAAGAAACTTCTTCTAATGCATCTCATCAACCAAACTAACTAGATGGGAATGGCAGCGGCTAATAGGATAAACCAAATAGACCTTGCAGCAATGCCAAGTTCAAACACCTCCTTCCACAACAAGTGCTGTTATTTATTTTTTTTTTAAATGTACTCCAACAATGAAATACAAAGCAGTAATGCAATTTGCTCAGGAAGAGTTGTATCTAATTTATGAAACGGCTGCTGTGGCCGCCATAAAAGGAGAAGGATACAACCAGTTTTGTTCACCTCACAACAGCCCCAACACCAACAGCTGTCATTTTTCCAAAATCACCTTTCCAACAGCTAAGTACACTAAACGGCCCCAGGGAGTAAGGAATTAGGTGGATTGGTCCCATAATACCACCTTATTTTAACAAAATGTCAGGACAAATGACTACATATGTTCCCCGGAGGAGTGATCAGACGGCATAATTGATAGGTCAATAGCAAACTCTAACTTGTTTATTCTGCATCCAATTTATTAAATAAAACAGCAATCATTAACTAATCTAAGGCAGAGAGCAATTATTGCCATCATTAGGAGAGACACACTCAACTCGGGGATTCAATAAAAAGCTGCTGATTATACCAAAATGTGCTGGTGGGGTCTTGCTTTCTCCTGGCAGGGCCTTGCCTGGGTGATGCGGGCAGCCTCGCGGCTCTGCCACTGGCCCCCGCTGCGAGGGCCGAGCCCACGGTGCCACCTCCCGAATCACACGCAGGGCTTGGCATGAGGACAGCCCCTTCCCTCCACCTCGAGCCCTTTGTCCTTCGCCTCTGTCTAAAAGGCATGTGCAATTCCCAGATACATCCTAACATAGCAACAGAAGCGTGTCAAGGAAAGTGGGGACGGTCACTGCTAGAGCTGCCCACACGGCTGCTCAAACAGAACAGCACAGGTTGGACTTGGTTTCATTGAGTGCTTAATTTTAAGAATCATTCTTAAGAACCACTGCTGGAGCACTAACGACAAACACAGAATTGACTCAGAGATCCTTCTTTAACCATGGGAGGAGTAATGAGTTGCTTGGAGGGACTTTCCCAGCCCCATTTTATGTGATTCTGTGCCTGTCTGTAATGCTTCGGTTTTAATTTAGCATTTGTCACTGAGAAAACTGTACTATAAATACTGCTCTATGGGTTGTATGCAATTTGAACTCTGCTACTGTAAAAAAAACCATTGGAGGGAGTAGAAAATGATTAACAAACCTGTTCCTAGGTGGGTGCTGAGGTCAGCGAGAGCGACAGGCAAACAAGAAAGCGAACAAACAGCTATTTTAATTTCAAGCTCCATTTGAATCACAAGGGGAAAAAAAAGTAATGTTTACCAAGGTGATATGAACAAAAATTATTGGAAAATGCACGCTTTTCCAGCTTCCATTAAGATAAAGAGAAAAACTGCATTCCAAAAAGTCTCATTAGAAATATCTGTAAACATGTTTTCAAATGGGGCTTCCAAGCCTTCACAGATTTACACAAACACCAGAAGCAGAAGGGAAAATGAAAAAGAAGAAAAACAGCGATGAAAAATGCAGCCTGAATTGCTTTTTTTTTCCTCTTCTCTGTAAAAGAACTGTACTTAATTTAACTGTGACTTAATAAAATAAATGTTTGCGATGATAATACTTATTCTTTATATAGTATTTTCCGTCT
>JAVCKT010021360.1:14308-34485 GCA_032273925.1 Rhynchotus rufescens
GGGTTTGGAAGATCTCTAGAGAAGGAGACTCCACAGCCTCCCTGGGCAGCCTGTGCCAGGGCTCTGGCACCCTCACACTAAACTTCTTCCTCACATGCAGATGGAACTGCCTGGGTTTCATCTTGTACCTACTGCCCCTTGGTCAATCACTGGCCACCACTGAGAAGAGCTTGGCCTCTTCCTCCCTACATTCACCACTCAGATATTTATATATATTGATTAGATCCTCTCTCAACCTTCTCCAGGCTGAACAGGACCTCGAATGTTCTGAGAAGAAAAGTCGACCTCAGAAGTTTTGCCCAAAACATCAATGCAAACATCCCATTTTGAGGACGAAGGCTGGTCTTCTTGGTACAGGGGAACTCACTACGCACAAGTTGAGCCGGCCTTAATTTCTTGGGATAGCAGCTCAACTCTGTAGAGCAAGGCAAGCAATGACGAGCTGGAAGATGCCACCTCCCAGGTCTGACAGACACCACTGCTCGATACTGATGGAAGCCACACGTCCAAGAACATGCCATTTCTGGCTGTAAATGATGGAGCCCTCCCTTCCAGACAGTGTTTCTGCTGATAAGGTTCTTTCTGCGCTCTGAGTCGAGCAATCTAACTGCCACCTCTGATTAAAACGCCTCATCTCCAATGGCAAATAAAGGGATGCAACGTGAGATTATAAAATTGATTTATAAAGGACTGCTGAGAAAATATACCGTTTAATACACAAAAATGAAATCAGTGTCACTGAAAGGAGTGTTGTGCAGGCACTTCTCTCCCCCTGGCTCTGCCCATTGCCATGCATCTATCTAACCAGGCTGACTCTTGAGCTAGTTTGAAGAGGATCGATCCAGAGCCATGCAGAACATCTGACTCCAGGTTTTTGCCTCTTCTTCCTTCCTACCCCTATTTAAACATTTCCTTTGACGCACCTATAGCATACCTTGAAAAGTACACAATTAACTGAGAAAGATGAAGAGGCTTTTTACCAATTAATACAAAGCTAGATGGGATTCTGCAGTACTTGATTAACGGTTCTGCCTTCTTTCTATGAGCTGTAGCAGAAGAAAAAATAGTTCTGAAGCGTGTAAAAAATCTGATAGCTTGAACATGACAACAAAAATACTAAAAAAAAATGAAGAGGCAGTAATAAATGAAGGGGCAGAAATAAAATAATTTGTCAGATGTGACATTTTTATTCTTCAATGTCGATCAGTTATTCTCGTTAATTATATCACCTATTCTTCTATTTTATTGATAATTACATGAAGCAGATGGATAACAGAATGCTCCCAGATGGCGAGAAAGCAAACAAGTTTATAAATTGTTTATTTATCAAGATGTCATTAAAAATATTTAATTACCTATAGTTTTCTATTTCACCAATTATTATATGCACCTTAAAAGCCAGCAGTTTTAAAGATACTCAGTGTTCTGTTATGATCAACTGTTTTTAATATAACCTTACTAAAATGACTGACAGATGTGCAAAATATGATAATAATCTAATCTGTTTTAACACTGTGGGAATTAAGATTGTGAAACTTTGGATCTTTTGCCAATTGGCACTTCAGTACTGGTTACTGATTCAGAATACAAAATTCAGAGCTTTCCTTTTGATTTGGAACAGCTGTAGAAAGGATTTGATCTAATGAGCAGACAGGAGTTTCTTTTGTCAGGTCTGCATCATGAAACTCTATAGCAGAGCAGATATATTTCTAGCCTGATGCAATTCTGAGCTCATCTCTGGAATCTCTGATCTGTTTGCTGCAGAAGCTCGGACTGAAGAGGCTGAACAGTGCCCAAAGTCTGGGCACTTCCAAGACCAGATGCAAATAAGACCTTTAGCATCTGTGCCAACACAGAGAGCTGCAATGGTAGAAAGGGGAGGTTAATTCTCTCCACTCATCCACATCCTTAGCAAATCCAAATCCTTACCACCTAATTTCTACAAATCTTACCAGGTATGAAATCAAATTTTGTAGAAACAGGTGCAGAAGTTCGGCAGTGAAATGTATTTGCCATCTGAACAAGTAGGGTTAAAACATCCTTTGCCCTTAGGCACTATTATTAGAAGTCAGTGTAATCATGAGAATTCACAGTCCTTTAGGGAACCCATAGCCACTGAAATGGCTACGAGAGGTCTGTGAAATGGAAATGACAAGCACAAAACGTGGAGAGTTGTGGTTGCAGACAGACAGTGGAAATGGTTGGTCTTAAAACTAAGACCAACCTTTAACAGGAAGGCCAGGCAACGGAGAGGAGGAAAGGGCAGAGTTCCTGAACTCCCTATATCTTTGGAGAATCATTTTAGCCATAACACCAAATCCAGAGTTCAAACTGTAAACAATTTGGGGCCGGGGAAAAATGATAAGGTCATGGAGAGAATAGGGAAGTTTGATGCCTGGAGTTACTTTCTCACATTATGGCAAATTATGATTTTCCAGGACAAATTCCTAGATTTTAAGCATAAATATCTCTATCTGTTGTCTAGCTCTCTGCAGAGGGACTACAGAAAGATAGACCATTGCTTTCTAGGTACCATGAAACAGAGCTCATCCTGTCTGCTAGGAGCAGGAGAGAGCCAGCCAGCAATGAGGTTTCAAGTTCTACCTTTTCCTTTTTTTTTTTTTTTTTTTTTTCCCCTCCCCAGACACTGAGGCAGAATGGAGCGATGTGACAGAGGGACAAGGAAAACAAATGCTCACAGGCTTAAACAGACAACTTCTGGTGCTCATCTGGCTGTGACACGACTGGGGCAGACCTCCAGGAAAACCGTCTTCAGCACAAGCGAGTTCCATCTGGGCTGGCAAAGTGTGGGAATTAGCTGCAGACCAAACTTTCCTGCTGGAGATCACTGTACAGCTTCTGGCTTTGAAGAAAGGAAACGGGGAAGAGAGTCCTTGCGGGTCCTGCCTGAGTTATCTGCAGTGGGTCAATATTTATAAGTGAATCTCTTCATGCTCACAAGTGGGTTGGCGCGTATTAAAGAGGGATACAAATTGATTGAGCCCCAGGGCTCCCACTGTGCACTCTCTCTAAGATACTAAGCTACTAATGGCCTACAGAGATATGTATGCACAAATCAAGAGCTGTGCTCAGACACCAAATGGCTGAGCTGCTGAGACCCAAGCTGTTGCTGGTAAAGAATAAATTTTGCAACAAGAAAAAGGGGGGGAGAGGGAGAGTGCGAGCTCGAAAGAGGCTGGAGCAGCAGAAAGCAAAAGCCAGAGATGAGAAGCAGCTGTTGATGGGTGGCTATCAAGGGGTATCTTGTGGGTATCAAAGTAAAAATTTTATTACAATTACCTCCATTGTAAGAGAGAAATCCTCAAGCAATTAATTAGGATGGGCAGCCAAATGAAAATTTTACATCTCCAAAATTGACTTGTATTTACAACCCTTTGTTGCAATTCATGTGAAAAAAAACAACTTGCATTGTAGCAAAACTAGCTAGAATACAAATTACAAGGATAATCAGTCCTCCAAGTCCACCTTTAAAGACCCCTCACCGAAAACAAGCTTGCTGAGCCCGTACAAAGTAGCTGGACACAGATAATCCAGGAGCTGTCCCAACTGTATGGAATCCCTGCCTGCCCCCAAGGTTTTAAGATTTGGCAAGATCCTGCCACTACCCACAAAATATCTTGAGGAATATTTTCTTTAAAACCACCCTAATACAAAGATGATAGCAAATATTTTCTCCTTACTGCTAACCAAGTGCTTGCCCCAAATAGCTTCCTACTACATCCTACTCCAAAATCTTCTCCTGCTCTTAAGAGTGGCTAAGTGGGCATTGTAACTGCTACAATAATGTAAAAGTATAGTTGATCAACTAAGTGTTGATCACATTAATTTTATCAAATGTATCTCATACTTTATTTATGATTTAGTTGTGGGATTTTGCAGGGAAGACAAGACTATTGATAAGCTCTATCTTCCTTTCTGAAATGTCAGAGCAGATAGGGAGCAAATGCCTTACACCCTGTCCCTAGCAGGGGGGCACCCAAGGAAACAACCCAAGATGAAAAGCAGATGTAGTTTCTTACCCTCACCAGCACGCTCAGTCCCCCATGGTTGGCTATCTCCTATATTACAAAGCTTTCCCAAACTACACTGGCCCAAGGTCATTTAATTCACTCAACAGAAGAGTCAGTTCAGCATTAGCGGACTAGCTTTATGCTTGACTTACCACCTAAGGATCAATGTCAGATACCAGCTTCGATAGAACATAGTCTCACAAAAAAAAAAAAAAAAAAAAAAAAAAAAAAAGAAAAATAGAGATCCCTATAGAGGGACTAGGCTCCTTTTCTTTTTTTTTTCCAGCAAAACTTTGTTAGTGAAAATCCTAGACATTTTATATCACGGAATTCACTAACCTTGCAATATTTTAAATGGTTATCTCCCCAACTGCAGTTCTCAAAAATCCTCAGGTTGTACTTGGGATCAGAGCAGACACCACATTTTAAAATCTGTCAGAGGTACAAGGTCTATGATTTTCTAGCTCCAACAAAAACACTAAGATGAACTCTTCCAGTCAGTGACATTGTATTTTTAAGAGATAATTGGAAGAAGCTTAAAGAAAAATGTTAGATAACTCATTCTGCAGAGAAGAGAAAGGCAGAAGTGATGTGAAAGCTGAGTACAAGCCTGTTCCATGGTGCCAAACTCAATTCACTGCCTCAGCCATGTTCTGGATTTTGCTTTGCCACAGTCACTGCTTAATGAAGAGTTCTGGATGCCAAAAATCACTGAGTAACTGTGAAAGGGACAGCACTAAAAATATTTTATGGGAGCCTATCTCAGCCAATTGGAAGTTAGGAGACAGATATAAAGCTCCCTAATTATGTTTCTTCAGTAAATTACAGCCACATACTGAGAGTATCCATCACTAATGGGCTTTTTTTTTCCTAACATTTCAGCTCCATTAGCTGCTTCTGTGAGGGAACCATCTTTGCAACAAATTTTAGTTATTTAAAAATTTAAGACACTATAAAATTTAACAAATCAAGGTTTTGAAGAGACTTGCAGTTTAGAACCGCTAGACTAGAGGAGTGCTATACAGATATGGGCAGCGAAAGCAATCTTTTCTTTTAATGTTGACTCATCTCTGACATTTTGACGTGTTTTTGAATGCATCTTGTACATGAAAGAAATCTGCCTTCAGAACTGAAGAACAAATTGATTTAAGCTATTTCTACAGAAGTTATCAGAAGCATGACGTAGTGCTTTCTACTTGGGAGTGCCGAAGACCTCAAATAAACCCACCAGGAAGAGCGACTAAATAGTTAAGTCAAAGCATTTTCAAATGCATTGCGAGTTTGAAGGTGATTTCCTGGAAAAGCCTGCTAACAGGTAAGTATTAGCAGGTAAACTCTGGAACTGAGGGAGTGCTGTAAGGCTCAGTTTGCAATTCACGCTTGCAGTGCAGAAGCAAAGCTGGGACTGTAAGGGTATGGAGCCCATGCTCAGTGTAATTAAGGAGCAGCCTATCAACACAAAGATGGCAATGCCACCCCATCTGCCAAAGCCGGCGCGAGCTGGCACAATGCCTCCCGCCTGCTGCTGCTTCTGTTACCCACCTGATCCTTGGAGACCTGCTCTGATGGAGCATTGATGCCAAGCTCTTCCAGAGGATAGACAATCTGTCGTCTTGGTCGCACGGGAACCATGTAATGAAGGGCAGATGTCAGGGAATGGGCACAGGGATTCTGAAACTGAAAGGCAGCAATCCATATTTCAGCAGAGAGAATGTCAGCACTGTGCATCACAGATGTCGGCTGTATGGCTTTGCAAATACAAAATCCTTAGCCCTGTTGGCTAAATCTGAGAGAAAAATCAGCAAATAAACAAACATACTCAGAGCAGAGGAATGAATTGCAGATAATTCCTGACACTAATGAAGATAATTATGAGAGTAATTACATTACTATCTCTGTGGGAATGACAGATAAACAAGTGGTTTGGTTTATGGGATTTTTCAGCACAAGTATTTTCCCCGGGAGGATATTTTTCTCCATAGTGATCATGAATCAGCTTGATCTGACCTCATTAAGCGATGTTATCTGCTTACTGCTAACCTTTGCTTGTTTGGCAAAGAACTATTATGAATTTATATAGAAATCCTATACCAACTCAAATGTCAATTTTGTCCAAGTGATAAATGTTAATAAACTGGCATAAACTTGAAGTTAATGGGAAGAGCATGGATAGTTAGAAGAAGCCTTATCCTATTTATTACAGCATGACTGGCTTTGTCATACCTTATGACATGGAAAGGAAAAAAATAAGAGAATTACAGGAAATGGAGAATGAACATTAATGCAAACTAAATTACACTGAAGTACCTTTCCACTCACAAATATCAACCCCGCCTTAACGTTATTAATGTTACTATGTCGAGAACTGAGCAAAATATCACATTTACCACTTATTAGAAAGTAACAATGAGTTCAAGTAACTTCAAGTAACTCACTTTAACCCCAAAATAGACCGAATTGGAATCATTAGTAAGATTTAACTTTTCTCTTCCATCCACTGCCATTACACTGCATTTTGGTAAGTGCCTCTGAAGAACCCAAGAACCTAATGCCACACAAGGACATTGGTTTCTCAAGAGAACACTTATTAAAACTCCACAGAAGTGCACATTTGCAACGTAGGAAAAGACATCCTTTTGAAAAAGCGCCTGTGTCTGACCTATTAAAATTCCTCTATTACAAAAAGGTGACATTTTCAAAACCACCTAAGTTACCAGGGATACTGTTAATCTCAAAACCATCTAAAAGGAAGACACTTAGTCTAGCTAGCCATGCAGATATCTCCCAGAGTTAAAGAAGAGATGAGTGCTTCTAGAGGGTCGTTCTTTCCACCCTATTTCCCAATTGATGGATGAACTGCCTTCTAAGGACACTATGTTTTCTCCATTAATTCTTGCTGTAGCCTAGGCAAGACCAGATACTGGCTCTTAGATGGCTACATATTGATGAGATTACACATATGAGAATTTTATCTTATGTTCTCTTCTCTTGGCAGACAGAAGACTGATAGCAAGATATAAGAGTATTTAAAAAAATACTTTTTTTTTTTGCACGCACAAATTCTGTGCTTCCCTAAAATGTACATTCGGTCACACAGCACTAAGGTCTTACAGTTCCTCAGTGACACTTGCAGAAGCACAAGCAGGGCGACCAGGTCTCACTGGCTGTTGATGAAGCACAATCTGAAGCACCTACATGTCTTTTTGAGGAGTTCTTACATCCACTCAAATGTGCAACTTCTGTTTTGTTATGCTCAGTAACATCATCCCCCTTTTCCCTTTCCTGCCCTCTTCTCTGCCCTGAATTCAAACCCAGGTACTGGTACCTCTCAAAATTCACTAAGCAGTTGAGTCGCTGTATGAGACAGCACAGCCTAATTGAGTTCCTTCCATTAAATTATGTCGGGAAATACAGAAATTTGGTAAATATAAAGAAACTACATGTGTTTTATACCTTGTCATTTATAACCTGCTTTGTAAGTGCTTTGCAAGTAACAAAAGCATGCCAGTTGTATCAGCATATTAAAAGCAATTAAATAAAAACATTATGTTGGCCTCCTCATGAATACTGCTGAATAACATGAGCTTTTTGTTTCTTAAGCTATACTTCCAATAGAGAGGCAAGAGATGGAGTTAAATCTATCTTAGATTAGATTAGAGGTTACAACTCAGACATAAGGTCCCACTTGGACCTGGGAATACTAGATGGTTGCTTCTTCTTGAAATAGCTGCTTTGGGAATGGAGGAAAGACAGAAAATTGACAATCATCACTACAACACATTGATGCTGGGGGCTAAAATCGTGCCCACATGTACAATGACCTATGCGGGTTAAAAGCAGATCTACTTCTCCCTGAGACAAGTGAGGGAGCAGCAAACAAATTATTTCTTTGCTGTGCTGCTCCCAGGGCACCATACTAATGTACGTAACTTCAGACACCTAACCATATTTAGCACTCAACTGCCCTAGAATCCCCCCAAATTTGATTGCAAAGCAGGCAATTTAAAAGCATGATTTGGCTCAGGAGGAGCCACCCTAGGAAGAGCTTCTGCCTCTTCACACACTGTGTAGTAAGCCAAGTCCAAGTACACTTCAAACATATGTGCTTGAAGGTATGGAATCAATCTGGACTTACACACACTCCTTTAAATGCAAGGGTGATAAAGCTACAGACTAAACCTATTGTCATCAGCTATGTCAAGAATGCAGATTCTGTGGCATGAAAGGAACAAGAAACCAATTTGCTCCAGATAGCTAAAAGAAATTCATGTTCACAGTCATAGAAGCAAAAATAAACAAATAAATAAAATGAAGTGAGCAGCAGTGACAATATTTAGTAGATAATCACACATTTCCTACCTTGCCTTCCACATACTGTGGATAAATAGGGTAGTAAAGAGAAGACTTGTGGGCCAAACGAAGAATCTCCTTTAGAAAGTGTTTGGTATAGTGACGAAATATAGGATTTAACACAAAATGATATAGATGTCCATGCTCCTCTCGCTGGTGGTGATAAAAATTAATAAAATCTTCAATGTTGTAATGTGTATGAATATACTCAATATCCTGCAAAACAGGAATTTGGAAATCTCAGCAGTGATAAAACAGTCAATTCTACAATACTAAAAAAGTACCTACAAGTTGTGAACACTTAAGTGAAGGCCTTTGAGAGGTATTTGCAATCCAAATATAATGACTGAACACGGTTCTTGACAATTTTCCCACTGTATAAACATCTATTTTTGTAAGATGTCTGCATTTATTTACAGAGAATGAATATTTGATTCATCATCAGAACATCTGATATGATTTAATGGAAATTATTGAAAACAAACAAATAAAAAACATGAGAAAAACAACAGAAAATGAGTCCTAATTCTCTGTTTTGCTGTTAAAGACAGGCAAACACAGGTTGCCCTCTTACAATGCTGAAAGTGAGAGAAGGGAATTTTACAGAGAGGTGATGTGCAAGAAATTACTCCAACAAGTTTTCCCTTGTGGGGAAGCTTTTCCTGAAGTGGTAAAAGTTGAGATTTCTGCACATATATACATTCCACCAAAACTGCTGTAACCTCTTAATGCTCTTGATATTAAGATCTTTCTTTAAAAACAGGAGTCACCACTATTTATTTTAAAAATTGAGCACTACAAGATCTAAAATCCATGTTTTCAGTATCAGAAGAATGCCACAGAACAAATAAAAGCCTTAACAAATGCTTACTTTCTCAAGAATAACAGATAAATGTCCTTGTTTTTTTGGCACCTCAATGAAGAATTAGATTTTTTTTGAAGTTAACTGTGTGTGATTCAGTCATTCTGGAGGTACTGTCAGTGAAAAAAATAATGAAGTAAATGTAGAAGGAGGGTTGCTATCCTTTGCAGTATGCCATGGGAAAAAAAAAAAAGATTATTAGCTTTGGAAATGAGGCAGCAAAATAGGTGACTGCATAAATAAATTTAGAGGCAGAAGGACTTTGTCACAGAGAACCAAAAATAAGAAGATGTTTTTTTTACCCCCTGAGTATCCAGCCATGACATCTGAGAAGGGGAATAACTATTTTTCTCTCTTTCTTATGTCTGCAGACTCTAAGTTAATAAAAGCAGTATTTTTTGTTAAGTATGTTTGCTGCTACATACATGTATAGTGACAAGTAAGGAATGCAGCTTTTGGTCTTGAGGGCTAAGTGTTAGAGCAGTCATACAACGCAAACCCAGGAAGTGGGGGAAATACAAATACAAATTACCATTTCATCTTTAATAACAGAAACGCCAACTATTTGATCCAAAGCTTCTGCTACGAATGCCTGCACTGGAGTCCCCTCCTGCAGGGAAAAGAAAAGCTGAGTAAATGTATGCTTCCAATTTCCTTACTTCACATATTTCACTATTTAATCATCACTCTGTATTGCACCACATGATCACAGTTATGACACATCCATTCTATGCTGCATCCCAATTTAGTCACTCTTCCTTAACTCCAGGCATAATCCTCAATCAAAGCATAATACTTAGACCACATATCACCTTATGGAACTAACGTTTAGGTTCATGATCCAGCTGCTATAGGTCTGCTATGGGAGTACAGAGTGCTATAGAAGCACCCACTAGTTCAGTCACGTGGGTCTGATTTTAGAAAAGAATACTAATTAATATAGGCCACAGGTAAGAGGAATTAGCATGTCAGGCTGAATTCAAACTACGAACTGTTGGCTGAATACCGACGTATTATATAGTGAAACAGAACAGCAGAATAAATACTGGTGTTTTTACCAGAATTTGCCCATTCTGTTTTCATAATTATATTTGCAAAAATACTCACTGGATCCTTGCGAGCCATGGTAAACATCTTTAGGTCATTTAATATACTTTCATTCAAGCTAAGAGTTTTAATGAGCTTTTCAACACCAGGAATATCATTGGTTGTTGCTTTTCTTATATGGAATGATCTATTAGGAAAAGATAAAAAAAAAAAAGAGGAAAGGTTTGATGTGCAACAAGTCAAGTTCCCATTTCAAGTGCATATGATAAGTTATTGCTTAATTACATGGAACAGCAAGTTAGCAGAGAAAAGAACACATCTTATAGAGGTACACGAGCCACCCAGCAGGCAGGCCATAGCTGTCCCCAACAATACACAGCACTAAGCTCATTAACTCTAGTCCTCAACCAAGACCTTCATTTGGTGCAAATTATCACCACTCTTCTCCATTAACTGTAACTGTGACTTTTTAGAGCAGCTGAGGAGCCTTCCCTTGCTGTCTCCTGCAGACAGCAACCTTCCTTGATTGCTCATATAATTAAGACTTACAGAGTGCTCCTGTTCAAGGAACTCAATTAACACTTAATTTCCAAGAAACAAGACAATTTATCCCCAGTCAACAAAAACTGGAAATCATATAGTAGTTTCCATCCCTGTTCTTGTTTTCAATTTAAACTTTAATGCGTCTGTTCAGCCTGTTAAGTCACATCCAAGTTGATTTTGTAAAAAATGTTTTTGATAAAAATCAGATCTAACAACTTAGAGACTACTGGTACAAAACTCCCAATATGAGAAATTTCATAGCTTAAAACTTGATAGAACATTTCCAATTTGACTGAGGGCTCCAAAGCCCTCAATTTGATCACTAAATTGCATAATTTGCCTTGTAGCTAACATCCAAGTTACAAACTAACCCTGAATTTCTAAGGGTGCTTCAGCTCAGTTCCTGCTTTTCACACATGTTACAGGCTGCAAGATCAAACAAGTGGTCGTAGATGACTGAGCAGTCAGCAAGAGCAGCAAGCTGGTGAGGTTCTCCTATGCTTACGCTTAAGAGTGCTTAGTCTCTGCATCCGAGCCCATCATGAGTTCTCCCTGACTCTGCATCAAATACCAGACTTGGCAATCAAGCCAGTAATGAACCATAAATTCTAGGACAAGGAAAACTGAACACGCAAAAATGGAAATTGCTTAAAAAAAATCAACAGTGAGATCCACAGGGAGTATGAAAGTCTAAGGAGGATTATCCAAGGTCTATGCATGCTCATTTCTCTTCCAGCAATGAATTAACTTATTCTAGATGCCCAATTCCTTTGACTGCTCAGAAGCAAGGACTCTATTATTAGTAGTAGGCTTTTTGGTGAAAATTGAAGTATCCATTAAGCATTTCAGCCCTTTCCTTGTCATACTTTATTTGTTCTCCTTCACTGTTAAATAGCAGACCTACACTTCCATTTGCTGCACTCTTGCTTTTTGTGTACTTAATACCTTTTCTTATTCCCTTTACAACCTTTGTTAATCGGCATCTCATTTTTTGCTCATGTCTCTTCTGATTTTGCCCTTTCATGTCTCTACATTCCCACTTTCTTATCCATGTGTTACTTTTAATCCATTTTTGGTGCCTTGCTTTTTATTCACGTGCCTTTTGAAAGCTCCTAGTGCAACTACAGTAAAATTATCTTTTACTTTTTCACATTTTGCTTCTATCTATGGGAGTATTTGCTACTGTGCACTGAATTTCCTGTTCTTCAGAAAGTTTCAAAATGTATCAACTAGTTTCTTCCATAGCTTTTCTGATTTTGAACCTTACTTACAGATTATTTTTCCCTACTTTCTCACACAGCTGCAAGGATGTTGTAAAAAGCCACTTAACTTATTCCGGTTTCTCAGAAAGGCTGGTATCCCTTGGAATATACAGAGTTTAATCAGAATGGTAAGGTCATTAAAATACTAGATAAGTTTCATTTGGATTGATTCTGTTTGGGTTAATTTTGACCTAAAATAACAAAAGAACCTATGACTTCCAATACTGCTGCTGGATTACTAAACAGCTGCGCCTGAGATTAACAGGAATTGCTCCAGTGGGCAGATGTGGATTCTTACATAATACAGAGAAGCCCAATTTTATCATGTGGAAAAATGTGTTTCCGTAGGTCCAAGAGTCACTGTCCAGTTCCCACATGAGTTATTTGCATACCAAAGGTGATTAAGTATGCAATTAAAACATAAGTATTTTTCTGTAACCATTCAAAAATTGGCTACAGTAATGAGACAAATGAAAGGAAAATCTCTTTAGCAGAATTCAAGCTTGGGGTTTTGGCAAGTACATATTGCTATTATATATGAAATTAAAGCATTTAACCCCTTAGTCTCCCAATACAGTTAATGAAGGGAGGCAGACTACTACAGAGAAGATCCAGAAACAGAGATTAACTGAGACTTCATGAGGTTCTCTCTAAAATTATTTTTATCTCTTTGCTGACAACATAAGGGAAGGGGGAAGGGGTTGGATTTACAGCTCTTGCTAAAAGACCTCCCCTGTGTCCAACTTAAATTGAGGAAAATGCTGTATATTAAAAACATATATATATATGTATATGTTTTTATATAACATATATATGTTTTTTATATATATGCTTTTATATAACATATATATATATGTTTTTAATATACAGCATTTTCCTCAATTTAAGTTGGAAAGAACTTGGAAGGTCATCTAGTCTGCTCCCTGGCCCAAAGGAAGATTAACACAGAATTGAGACCAACCTGCTTGAAAAATCTTTGGAGCTTTTCAAGACTCGACTGGATAAAGCCTTGGACAATCTGGTCACCATCTCCTGCATGTGTTCCATCATGTCTCAGCCTGGGAAAATCTGGTCACCATCTCCTACGTGTGTCCCACTATGTGTCAGTCCTGCACTCGCTGACCTGTGCCATGGCCTTCTGAGCAGCTCAGGGGGGCCTCCATGGGAGATGTCTATGGGCTGGCCCAATAACCTCACAAATAACTGCTAGTTAAAATGCCTGCCAACCAACCCTTCAAAACCTCACAAAATTTCTCATGCTGACATAGCAACCCATATCCTAATAAATAAATGAATAAACACAGAGACAAATGAACTCCAAGAAAAACTGCTGGGAACATAGGGAAATATAGGGAAAAACTTGCCCAAAATCTCCCTGCCTCAAAAGCATCCGAACCACAAAACTATCTAAAATAATCCTTCTCTAATTAAACTTCTCCCCCAAGGTGTAAAATAATTAAATAAACCAAAACCATAAATAATTGTGGAGAGAAAAGAAAAGACAGCTCAGAAACAAATCCCCAAAGAAAACCACATCAAACTCCTCTACTCCTCTAGCAAAATAAGTAAAATCCACAAAACAAACAGGCAAAAATTAGGCCCCTTCACAAACTGATGAAAAATATGGGAAAAAAAAAAAAAAAAAAAAAACTGCCACAAAACCAAAAAGTTTTTTTTTTTTTTTTTTTTTTTTTTTTTTTTTTTAAGTACCATCTTTGCTGAAAAAAATGCAAGGCAGGAGCAGAAACCAAGCAAGGACCCACCAAGTGCCAAAGTTGCTGTCAGCCCCTCCTTACAGAGGATGAGCATCTCATTGCTCCCTACTCATCAGGCAGTTAGAGGCTACAGTCAGAGGCCCATTTTACTGTCGCTAGCATGAATACAGATAGCAGATCACAGTACCCTAAAGAACTAAAGAGAGGGAGATGTAAAACTGGGAATTCATTTAGGTGAACTCCATCATACTGCAAGATTGTCACAACATCCATAAGCACTCTGCTGATCAATGTAAGTAAAAGCCACAGGTTGAGGTTAGGAGAGGAACTACAGAAACCCTGTTCCTCCTTACTGCAGGCACAGTCCTGCACTGTTTTTGGGACTCAAGTTATCATTTTTAGAAGATGTGCTGTACCACCAGACATAGCAGTTTGTTCTAATGCGAAGAAGGAGCACCCATGGGCTGCTAGGTTGTATGGAGCAAGTACATTCCACGAAAGCACGTCAGAGAATATTTATTGCCACAGAGCACATGACTCACTTGACCAGTCCAGCACGGTGGAAGAGGTAAAGCTCATGATTGAACGTGGAAGTACAGAAAGGGACAACTCGAACGAAACTCTGGATCAGATGGAACTCGGGTGTGAGATGGGGCACGAGGACGATGCAGAAGTCCTTGTCCTAAAAACATATGCAAAGAATACAGGCACTCAGTGATCTTAACATCAACTCTATACAAAACCTCCTGAGTGGAGGGATTATCTAGACAGTGAGATAGGTTATCTGGAAGCAGTATTTTCCTTGCCGTGCCCTTTCTTTCTACCCTACAAATTTCTGCAGTGGAATTTTAGGACAAGGAATGTCTGCCTGGGATTTTCTGCACATTTAGAACATCAACAAGAACAGCATGTCCTGAAATCTTGAACAAATAGTCTGGGTGCACATATGGATTGATATTATATCATGTTCACAGCAGATCAGATCAATTTGGGTTTACATATGTACAAAAAAGTTCAGCTCATGCTAAATTTGACAGTGCTAATGTCCCTGTGTTACAGGGTCCATATAAGAACCTGGTATGACAGTCGAAGCAAGCTGAGGAAGTGTGGGCTAGGCGAAGAGACAGTGAGGTGGATGGAGAACTGGGTGAAGGGCAGAGCTCACTGGGGTGTGATCAGTGGTGCAAAGCTTAGCTGGAGGCCTGTAGCTAGCAACGTGTCCCAGTCTTGTTCCATCTTCCTCATCCATGACCTGGAGGAAGGGACAGAGCACACCCTGGGAACAGGGACCTGGAGAGGTGGGCTGAGAGGAACCTCACAAAGCTCAAGAAAGACAAGAGCAGAGTCGTACATCTAGGCAGGAGTAACACCAGGCCCCAGGAGAGGCTGCGCTGATCTGCTGGAGAGCGGCTCTGAAGGGAGGACTTAGGAGGCCTGTTTTCTGTACTCAGGTTCTTTAGGATCATAAGTTAACATGTCACTTAGTGCTGACGTTACTCCAGTCTCCACTTGGGAAAATTTCTGATAGTAAGCACTTGGCAACGATGATGATTTTTAGGATCAACTCTCTATCTCTTATTATCAGTGTCCTGTCTCTAAGAAATGGCTACTATGCAGTAATTTAAAGTATGAATTTAAAAACACACTGCAGTGTATATTAAAATCGCCTATCAAGTGGAGCTTGTTACCTTATCTAAAGATTGATTATGCAGGGAGTTAGGGTGAAATAGTGCACTATAAATTCACAGCCTCCTTAGCTGTGCATTAGCTTTGCCCTGTACATAAGTCCAACTGTTTAGGATACAGGCAAATAAAACAAATTTTCTTAATACTACTTTAATTCCTTCTCCTTTCATGTGTTTTCCCTGACTTTATTTTTAATTTGGACGAAGTCTAAGTCAATATATGAATTTAGAGGAGTTTTTTCTCCAAATCTGTTTCTCAGCAGGGCTCCTTTGGGATGCATGCAAAGAACTAAGGTACATGATGTGCAAAAGCCATTTTTGTAAGCATCATGCACTCATGCAAATTAACTTCAAAGGCAGTATCAATACTAGATAAATCAGAGCAAGAACTCTGATTCAGGTATGTGCAAAAAACCAGAAAAAGTCTAAATGATTTCACTGTTTAAATTAAGTATTATCTTGAGAACTCCTTGAACAGCTCTTCAAATAATTCATTTTGGCTAATGAAGCCTTCTACACATGCCTCAGAGTGGCATACTTATTAACAAGACTATCAGAGCAACTCTGTGAATATCATAGTGCATAGCAAAAAAAATAATGAGCTAATTGTTGATGTGTTGCTGTGCTACTGTCCCACAAGAAGAAATGAAACCTCATCAGGCTCTCCTTGTAGAACCTAAATGCATTTTTCCAGAGGTGAGAGAAATGTGAGTAGGCAGGTACAAGTGGAAAAATAATATTATTTATCATATCTTAACATACATTTTTCACCTTAATACTTTGCTTACACGTACTGGAAAAAGCTGGAAAGCATAATGCAATAAATCCAGTGATCTGCAACCAAAAGCAAACATTGTTACATAAATAAAGTACATATCAAATAAACACTATATATTAAAAAAAAAATTACTTCTCCATATATGCAGGGAACACTTATTCACAGTGCTAATCAGGATTTTTTTCTGGTTCATAATCAATCACTTTCAGATACTGTATATGCACCTGCGTTATTGACTTTGAATGCCTAAAGTAGCAATATAAATAGGAATAAACCTCAACATTTGAATTCATATCAAAACATTGGTCTCTTCACCAAAAAGGAAAATTGAAAATCTCAGTCAGATGCTGAAGCTTTTTCAGAGGACTTTCATAGAGGATGCTGTTAATATGTAGCAAACATTCACTGAAGTTACAAACAGTTGTTATTTCCATCACGTACTGAGAGTTCTGTCACTACCCATTCCGTAAATCTACCCAATGGACTTCAGGATAACAGGGACATCAATACTTTGAAATCGTTTTTGAACACTTCCCTCTTTTTCACTTCACACCTACTGGTTTAGAATAATTTCACTCTCTTTTCCATGGTGACAGTGAAATGTGATATTTGAGTTTAAAAAGACAGGACAAATCTAACTATTTCATCCTATTTCTTCTATGTCCAAGGATATCACAGAGCTCTAAACCCACCAAACACTGTTATGCTGAAACTTTACAAAGTATTTTCCCATAACAGAATATTCAATACAGATATACATTACCTAAAAACATTGACAAATACCTCCTCTCTCCAGACAGGTAATTAAAATAGTCAAGTTCCTTTTATTACTTCACCAATAATAAGATTACTAACTAAAGAAAAAGTTATAAATACAGATTTGGATTGGGGTATTGTATAGTCCCCTGTATAAGATTAGTTAATAGCATAGCTGAATGGGGGAAGGAAGAAGCTTTCGCCGTGTAATTTTCTGTTCTCCAGCATTTAGTACCTTCTTGGCAACATGGAATTCTGGAATGAAGGGGACTTTAGGGGACTTACAAAGGTGTCAGATACAGAAGGCAGACTAGAAGTTCAAGTCCTTCAGGTCCTTCTGAAGGTCCCTGGTGTCTTGCAGTGCTCTAACAGGCCACACGACAATTACAAATTTAAAGAGATGGAAAGAAACATTTGGCGACTTCACTGGATAACACAAATTCCTCAGTAGTGAACTCTCCTTGAGGGCTAAGATGCAATCGTACCAGCATATCAAGCAAATGGCTATTTCTGGATCCACATTGTGTCGGGTCAGCAGCAGTCCCTTTAGGACAAAATTCTCCAACACTGATCCCCAGCAGAATTGCCTCATGCCCTCCCCTCGGACCCATTTGCTATTCTGCCTGCTTCTCTGCAAACAGGAGGATCGAGCTAATGCAAACCAGGGACTTATCCAAACAAAAAGACATATTTCAAAATACCAAGACTTACAGAACCCTCAGCTATGAGGAGAGGATCATGTATGGATGTTAATAAATGTTAATCTTGGCAAAAGTCTACAGAAAGAAATCCTATCTTGCCCATAGATAACCATCTGAGAATCCAAGCTGTTTCAGAGATGTCTCCGGGGTGGGGAAAAAAAAGAGACAACAATCTGCAGTGTTTAGTGATAAACACAGTGGACATACCTTGAGCAGAAGCAACCATAGTGCATAGGAAGGAGGGAATGCCAGAAGTGGAAAAAGAAATGCAAGGCCCTTATTATCCTCAGCAGCATACTACGAGTAGAAAATCTGACTCCTCTACAGAGAGGCTATTTCCCAGTACAGGAAGAGTGGAATCACAGTGTTCCGTGGCTATTTCAGTATTACGGATGAGTCCTCATCTCCCAAAAACATCATTTTATTTTAGAATATGTTGTCCATTTTTTAAGTGTTCTGGAACAGGTACTCTCTGCTGAGAGTACCACATACACTGCTGAATGCTTTTTAATATATCAGAGACTCATACCACTTTTTAAGCAAACAGTATTTCCAAGTCCACCAAGAGGACTACACACCCATAGGCCCATCCATACTTGCCTACTTTCATGTTGCTTGTCTATACAAAACAGACGGATACAGAAAGCATTGGAAGTCCCTCTGTACACGGGTCGGAAGGCATCTTCTTCTTCAGTCTCCAAGACAGATGTTGCTGCAAACTTAAAATCTTTGCCTCTGACATCACCTAACGGCAGCTCCGTATGGGGAACAGCTACTGCATCCTGCTGTAACAGTAAGAGACAAGTGATCACTGGCAGTTGTTTAGAGATATTTTCCTTCTTTAATGAAAAGGTTTTGCATCCCTCCTATCTCCTAGTAGACACGCAGGGATTCACTTTTCCTTTGTCACATCTTCACAACCACCGAAGGTTAAGGAGGCATTTTTAATGTGAAATCTACCTGCTTGTGAAACAGTATGTTTAAAATAGCCTTAAAAGAATAAAAGGTTATATTCTTTTTATTCTTTATAAGGCTATATTCTTTATTGTGGGAGAATAATATATCCGCAAGCTCACAGTTTTCACTAGAATTACTTTGTGAGGCAGTAAAATATTTATCTTTCAGAAATGCTTTGCAATACAGAAATGTTGTTTCCAGATGCATATTGGAACTATGTGAAAATTAAAGAATGTTAATTAAAGAGAATGGAACGAATTCAGAGAATATTGTGGAAATGTAACTGCACAATTATTGGAAAAAAGGACAGAACAGTTTGACACAGCCCTGAAAGAGAGACCACAAGGCAGATAGAACCATTTAAGGTTTCTTGGGATACTTTCTCCATTGATTCATACTCCATCTAAAATAAATTAATTGAATGGTGTGGGAATTTGTGATACTTTTAGGGCTTAATGAAGTAGAGAGCTTAGCCTAAGTAGATTATGTAGTATAGCATAGGGCATAGAGCATAGGGCACGGCGTTCGGAAGATCTCGCGATGTCACGGGAAGTTAGGAGCATAATTAATACACACAGCTTACTGATAACCCCATGCCATACAAGGCAAGAACTAGAAATTAGCCTCCTGATGGGGCAGTAGGTGAGTTTCTGCATTTTACTGGAGTATATATGCAGACTGAACAACGCAATAAACGCCGTTTGCTGCATCCTCACATTGGTGTCTGTGCTCTATGGCCCTGGGGCAAGGACAACCCCAGGTCAGTCCAGCTAGCGAACGAGGCTTGCCCCAACAGCAACAGAATGGTTTTGTCATCACATAATTCAACCCTTTAGCAATAAACAGATTATAGCACTACCAGAAGATTTACTCTCCTGTGTACTAATATTTTCACTTATAAAGTCTCCTGCTTCAGAAGAGGAGCTTAGTCAAAATCCTCCTTTCACACCTACAAAAATGATGTCCAATTTGGTGTTAACGATTCATAACGCTGTATAAGCCCCATTCACATCGGATGCCACATAAATACAGGACAAAATAAAGCCCTGTTTTGACAGTGCTATCTGCCAGATTTACTATCATAACTCCCAGGGCTTAGCTGTGAAATAGTAACTTCATCCAAAGCATTACATGCCTCATTTCAAAAGAAATGAGCAAAGCAAGCAACTAAGGTACTGACTTTGAACTGATTCTTCTACACAAAAATGCTGAATTACAATATTTTAATTTATAGTGTCTTCTGTTTTAAAGCAGGAAAATAAATTTCGCAGTCAGTACCAAAGCAGTCAGTAGTTCACATTTTCTTGCAGATACAGTGCGAATGAAAGTAATACTCCCTTATACAAAAGCCAAAGTAAATGGGATACGGCGGAGAATCATATAGCTGTTTTAAAAGCCAGAGAGAAAATTACAGATTCCACCCTTATCTGCCTGTGGCAAAATGGAAGACAGCCCCTCTGCCAAAGTTTCTGACTACCAGGAACCACAGA
>JAVCKT010021362.1:0-13744 GCA_032273925.1 Rhynchotus rufescens
GTATGATTATACCTCCTTTATAAATGGCTAAAGTGAAAAACCTGTAAAGTTTTGTTCTCTAAAGAAAAAACTGCGTGTGTGCACTCCTCGGGAAGTCCCGAGTTCAAATCCAAGGAAGTTTTGCCAACGGGAACAACGTTCAGGGAATACCATCCCTGAAGATCCCTGAAGTGACCTGTCCCAGGGCCAGAGCGAATCAGCGCCTGCTCCAAGAAAACAAATTAAAACTTTTGTAAAAACATTTTTGACTTAATTTGATCCACACTGCAGTCACAGCCAAGAGAGAACCATATGACTCACTAGTACAAAATGTTTCATTTTCTGGATTTATTAGTACTAATGAAGAGCAGGTGTATGGTACCAAGGGAAATGCTGCTCACAGCAGCTCTCCAACCCATACTCCTACCCAAGTCCTGCCTCAACGTTTGGTCTTGTATGTTTTTGCAACAAGGGATGGCTCTGTATCTTCCAAATAATATACAAATAAAATTCCATATAAAATCACTATAACAAAAACACATAGTTCATATAAATTCCTCAAAGATCAGTTACATTGCTTGGTTTCCCCAGATTTGCAGGTCTGTGCTATGGGACTTAAGAGCTAAAACTGCAATGAAGATGGCTCACTGATTGCTTTCAATTTGAGGTCAGAACTTCCCACCAAAAGTGAGATGCTTTTCCATTCTGATTCACTTGTTTGTGCAATATCCATCTAAAATGGCTATCTTAGGTGCATGAATCTGGGTCTTGGGCTGTTACTTATTATCTGCATATGAAATACATAGCCCCTATTCCAAGTGTCCTACCCATGTCACTGCAATATAAATAATAGTAATAACTGCCAACTTCTTTTTGTTTTTTTTTTTCCCCAAAACTAAGCAGAGATTATCTGCCATCATTTCCTGCTTCAGGTCCCTCGCTTTATTTTTGATTGTGTCGTTTAACTTCGGTGGAGACAAATACTTTGGAACCTCACCTGTGTTTCAACCTCGGCATGTATAAAGTTGCATGCATTTTTCCTTTGCCTGGGCACTCGGTATAGATGCTCACTATACTGAAAACATGCAAAACTCACTGAAAGTAAAATCTTAAAGCATAAAGAAAATGTTTTATATTCTACTATGAACCCAGGAAAATAAGTACCTTAAAACATCATCATTTTCAATGTGTTTTCACCTGACAGCTTCATCTTCGCACAAATACAATATTCTTGATTTTTTTCTGATGAATGCTCTACTCTGAGCAGCTCAGTTCTCCTCCTGGGGTATTATATAATGTTCCTAGGACAGTTATTTTGCTGTAAATCCAAACAGATTTTGCTGAATCCTGCTTGTCACTAATTTTTGTTAAGAGAAAAATAATTACAGAAAAAAATCTTATCAAAGGCGTGTCATGTGCACATGTACACATGCCAAACATCTAGGATAAGCCACTGACATAAATGCACAATTGTTGAATGTAGAGAATTGCAAAAGCTGTGATTTTAACACAATAACACAGATAGTGCAAATAAATTCTGAGTCAACGAGAAGGCTTACACTAACCTGGCTTTGGAAGAGTTTTCAGTCCACAAATTCCTTCACAACCGAGTAAATTTAAAGAAATAAAACTAGATTGAGCATTGCTTTAATACCTGCTGGTGTAGTTTCCCACACTGTTCACTGGCTTGTTAAATATGAAAAAGATTTGCCTTGCAAAGCTGCAGTAAGAAATACAGTCACAGATGGGTTAATTGTTCACTTCTTGGATTTTACCATTTTTGATTTTGGTTAAATATAACCTGTTATTATAACAAGAACACTCCCTGGCCTTGTGTACAAGCCTCAAATATAATCAGTGATATCACACTGTCCCTTAATAGAAGGTGCAATATAAAAAAGATCATTTAAGATGCCAGTAGCTTCCCTCCTGACCCTGCCTGGCTGAGAGGCAAATTGCATTAGAAAATGACATGCCATTCATCTCACGAGTAGTTGCAGGAACATTTAGCTAATTAAATGATTAATAAATTTAACACTGCTTTATAATTTCATTTAGCCGTGTTGGAAATCACACGGTGCACTGCGTGTGCACCGAATGAGATTAGGTGGGAGTTGTGGGTTTCACCGGCTGCCCTGGTAATTGAGATTAGTCTATTACTACAGTGACCTTTTTAACTTTTATATTCTCTTGTTAAAGTGAAATAAAATTTTATTCACTTTTAAGGCATATTTACTTAGTGAAATTTACATTAAATTAAAGAAATACCAAGCTAAGAGGTGTTCTTGGTACCTGCTAATTTTTTCTTCTTTCTGTTCTTTTAACCTTATCGTGCACTCTTTTACGAATTTGTGCTTTAATTTGGCAAATCACCATCATCATAGCTCACTTGGACCCAAACTCCCCTTTTCTTCCCAAATTCAGGGAAGAAAATTTAATAGTTAACATACCTAGATGTTGCAAAACAAATGATGGAGCAGCACATACACTCTGGGTTTGAAGCATACCAAGAAACTCTGACTTGGAAATATCTGTATATACCAAATATGTATGGCCCCAAATCAGGAATAATTCACATGTTTATGGTAGCCTAAGCTGGAAGCCACTCTGAGAGTTGGTGTTCAGGGGTGAGTCTGCTTGTTCTAGCAGCATCAGCAAAACAATCAGGGTGCTACCAGTGCGGGCAGTTTTGGGCAGGTCCTGTATGTTGTAGCAAATCTCCACTGTCTCTATCTCTTCTCATACACTCATCTCCAGACACAACTTAGAGTAAAATGACTCCACTTATTTCCATGAGAAGAGGCCACTGAGTTGTTATTTCTCTATACAACCAGTTAAGCAACTCCAGCTTAAATGGAGTTTCCAGGGAGGAAGAGGGGACCCAGATGCAGCTCCCTCGAGGTCAGAATCAGGCATTGCTGCTGTGGTGTGATGCACCTCAGTTTCATACGTTACGTTTCAGAAAGGAAATCAAGTCAAAACTTTGCTGTGATTAATAGTGAAAAACATTTCTAAGGTTTCTGCATGACAATTATGGGCAGTGCGTCTTCAGTTAGTCAGCAGAGGTTAGAAGGTTAATACTTCAGCAGTTCGAATGGATCAGCTCAAAATTCCTACAGGAAACAAACATTGTCTATTTAGGTATAGCTACAGGTTACCTTAATGTTAAAAGCATAGGACATCTACCCACACAAAGTTTATTTCAGCAGCACAAGGGCTCATTTTATCAGTTCTTGGAAAACTTGTCAAGATTACTGACACTTAAGCCAGATCAGAAGAATTTTTCAATCAATATGTCTAATGCTAAGAATAATATTTAATGTGTTTCCTTTTTGAACAGATGTGAGTTTATAATGTAGGGCGGAAAAAAAAGGAACCAGACACATATCATTACTGGATACAGATTTCTATAGGAATCAGTTGGCAAACCATTTTAGAAAGAATGTTTTTAAAGGACATGTCAAAATAGCGTTGACTCTTTCCTGGGATCCTAAACACTCAAAAAAGGGATAAACCACTTCACAGACTGTTCATACAATATGAATACAAAATCCATGGTGGCTTAAGTGAAACGATGTACTGGAAATGGGATCTGACAAGAGTAAGTAATGGTTCTGCTCACTTACTCTGGTAAAATAAAATTCCAATACAGATGGGTTCAACATGTAGGAGAAAAAGCAACAACAAAAAAAGCTATTATGAGCAAACACAGCAACAATTTCATCCAAGAGGCAAAAAAGACCAAGCAAATTATAACTGATAATTGTAACAGATATTTACAGTAATAACTGGAAGGGAAAACTACTGGACTCCTAAACAGCACTGTCTTCGTGGATATGATCACTCATCAACACGATGCAGAGGCTCCTCAGTGCCTTGATGTGGGGGATTAAATTTCTGCTCCTTTTAATCAGCAGCAAAAGCCCATCTGACTTGCCTGGGACTACATCTCCAGCCACCGCTGTACAGCTGCTTTCTGACCCTCACTGTAGTGAGAGGCTTTTAACATAGGTAAGAGTCGTCTCCCTTGCTTTTAAATGTGACTAATGTAGACATCTATATCTTAGCATATTGTCTAGACTTCCTTTACCGTCAATGCAGGAAAAAAAAGCGCTTTTGAGAACTATTCATCTGACCTAATTTAGTCATTTACCCTAAGGTGAGATAAGCTGTAGCACAGAAGTGCCTTTTTCTCTCCTTAGACTATAAAGGGAGTAAAAAATCTGCTAATTGTGTGAAAAATCCTGCCACTAAGCCTCAAACTCTTGACATGAACTGAAAAACAGTAAATCCATGTGCAGACCTTGAGAAGTAGGTACTTCAACTATACGTAGGATTGAGAGCTGCAAAAATATTTCGTTGACAAATGCATGATATTAAACGTGTTCACAAATTTAGCAGTACTAGTGTAGGAGGTTCTTTGAAATCTGGCGGTTGTATTCAGGACTTTCTTCAGGAATGGTTAGTTGTGACCATTTCTGTTTTCTTTTATTTTTTTTTTTTCTTTGTGGGACTGGTCACTAGCATTTGGATGGATACCTGATTTCCTCCAGGGAGAATAATGCAGGAGACTGATGGTCTGATGACACGTACTCTACAGACAGTATCTTACAAATATCACAGGGAATACTGTTTTCTGTAAAAACAATGATATACGTACAACGGAAGCCATGCCTTTAAAAAATACAGCTCTTACACCAAGCTTTCTAGAACTGAAAGCTCTATGTGAATTTTATTTCTTGGAAACAGAGAATATTTATGCTGGCAACCATGGACATGACAGGATCTAAATAGTCATTATCCACTCGCAACTGTGAGAAGCAGGAAAAGCTACCCAGTTTTTCCAGGAACTTTTGTTCCCTAGTATTTCCCTACATCATGAATCATGTTCCTTCAAAGCAGATCAGCTATAGATTTTGTTAAAAAAGAGGTAACCTTTAAAAAAGACTACTGCAAATAAATAGGCAGGGTTAGAAAGAAAGATCAGCAAGCTTCTCATTAATAACAAATTGGGTCTACTTAGAAATATCACATATGCAGAGCAGACTGATTTTCTTTTTAACTATGTTTTGCGGTTCTGATAATAAAATTAGATTTGGAGCTAAAACAGTCAGTATTCAGTATTTTTATCCTATAAGCATATGTAATTTTGTTCATTTCTGTTTCTTTTGTATTATACAAAGCTGGCATCCACATTCAGTTTTAAGCTAAATACTTAAAGGCTACTCTCCTCAAAGGAACTCCATGAATAACTCGATAATGTGCACATATATACAATGCTCTATAGACTGGGATTTCACATCACTTATTTTCAAGTGGAAAACTCAATCTTTAAAAATTTGCTCATTCAAATGATGAATGAATTTAGAATGGCCTAAACCTGAGCAAGTTATCAAGCACCTTTCTTACAATTGCTTTATGTACAAAAATGAATTTAGCCACACAGAAAAGACTGTATTCTTATTGATGTTAGAGTTATATTGTTCAAAGCTATATTTAGCCATTGGGACAAGCAGTTTCCATGAAAGTATCAAAAGAATTAATGGCAAGAGATTTCCTTTTTTATTTTTTTTTAAACTGTTTAAAGTGATATTATTATCCATTACAAGTAGCAGATCAATTGCTATGAAGTCTGGTTCCTAGTTGTAGTTACATGGCAGCCTTTTCAGACAGTCTTTTCGGACATGTTTATCTTAGATGAGCCACTCTCCCATCATACCCAGATTCTCTGGACAATAGCTATGTCACTACAACAGAAACATTGATTTTTGGTATGTAAAAATAAAAACATTTTCTTTAGAGTTTTTGCAAACAGCTGATGGAAGTGACTCCCAACAACTTGTGTTAAAAAAAACCCCATCTATTTCCTCTGAGAAGCACACACCACTCAGAAAAAGCAACTAAAAGAACAAAAAAAACCTGTTCACTTAACTTTAAATTCATATATTACATGATTTTCAAACCTTGCTTCGTCAACCCTCCCCATATAGAAGAGTCCATCTACTCCAGCCCGAACACCACAACACCGTCCTGTTCTCCAGGGGAAACTTTCAGGAGTCCACAAGCCGCATTACCTATTTTGTAAGCTCTGACTTGCATCTCCCTTCTCCAGCTGCTCCCAGAGGTCCTTTCCTCATTGCACGGAGAGAGATTTTAGACTTCTAACTTTGGTCCTGTGAATTGCACCTAAATTAGATGCTTAAGGCCATCTAAATTAGACAGTGTGAGTACCCCCTGTAATGTCCTTCTGATTATAGGTCCTCAGCCCTTGAAAAACAGCTTTGTATCTCGTCTTAGAGCTTGGAAATTGCTCCTTCCCCGTTAATGGCCAGGCCAGCACTCCCTTGAGTTCCCTACCCACAGGGCTTTTCCTGCTTCCTCACAGTGTCTTCTTTTAATTTAATGCCATGTTCTCACACAAAATAACAGGTAAACAGAAGCAGACCTAGTATTCTAAAAAAGTAATCCATCTATTGCTTGTTCTCTGTATCTCTATTATTGTGGTCGAAAAGCAGCTGCTATTTTTCACAGATGAAGAGGGATGGTGATATCTCAGTTACCAAGAGGTGGTAAATGAAAATTCTGTCAGCAGCTGGAGTAAAACCTTGAGGTTCATATCTAATAGTGGTTTGACAGCTCAGAGATGTCAGACTCATGAAGAGTGTGATCTGATATTATGGCTATTGAGAATGGCCTATATTTAGCAAGAGTTAATACAACAGACTTAGGCATGCTAAAGAGGAAGCACAGCGCAGAGAGGCTTTCTGTTATTTTCTTCTATTTTCGTTCCTCCCTGTCTGGTGTTTCTAAATCTGCGCTACTCGCTGGTGTGCACAGCGGCTTGGGAGCTTTGCGCCGCAGCCCATTTTGCCTCTGGACATTCCTGACGATCCAGGAGGAATCTGCATGTTGGCTGCACTAATTCTGCAGGCTCAATCAGACAAGAACAGTCTTGACCTCACAGCCCTGTTGTAAATGATTACATGTTCCAGGATATTTTTACACAGTTATTTTTGTATGCCATTCATAAAGTAAATTCCAGCCTAACTCTGTCCACGTAGGTCTCACAGCCATTTCTCTCCCTCTCGAGATATAAGAAGGTACAACTGAACATATACTGAATAACACCTCAGTAAAACTACATTAGATTCATGGTATGAGTAAGGCCATTAAAACCAAAGAAACAAACTCTGCTCCATCTGTTTAGGGAACCCTGGTAAATTCTGTAGCTCGCAGTAGTGTGAATTCAGCTGTTTCAATTTCTCAGTTTGCTTAATCTTAATTGGCATATTGATTCCCCAACTAATTTTTGTGCTATCAGTATCAAATCCTCACCTCATAACCACCAAGACCAACGCTGCTAGCTTTGTGCATGGAGCTCTGCAAGGTCTGACTCGGCTCCAGCCTGACATATCTTTCAGGGTTATGACTCTCGCTATTAGGCTACAATCAAGGCTGCAATCTCTGCGAAGCCCCAACACAGTGGTTTTGTGGCCAATGGACCTGCATAATCTTGCAGATCTACACCAGATGCCTCTGCTGGCTCCAGCTCAAACCACCCTTTGACTTGGCGTGTAACCTGGCTGCACTGCGCGGAGGCCGCAGATACTCCCGCAGTATCTGCTGTCTCTGCTCCACGCTCCCGCGTATGATGGATGATTTTCACTGCTAATGAGGGAAAGAAAGGGAAACAGAGCGTGCTGGTCCCCTTCCAATCGCCCGTCCTGACTGACGGCTCAGCCGGCGCCTATCCACTTGAAAGGATGTCTGGGCTGGAGATGGATTAGCGGTCACGGAGACTCGGCCAAAACATGGGTTCCCACAAAGCCTGACTTGGTGCCTCCGGGGCCATTTTACATGACAAACTGAATCTTTGCAATTGAAAAGCAACTCTATATGTAACCCGTAGGAATGCACATGCACATGGCCAGTTGCAGAAGTGGATCTACAGGACTACTTCTGCAAGAGGCAGCAGTATTAAGCAAATGAAGCAAATGACTGTAAGCAGGAGAAAAATAACCAAAAGTGAGGTACAGTCTGAGTTTTTCACACAGGACGTGCTCCCTAATGTGTATTTAGCATCATTTAATGTGACCTGGAGCAATTCCTCAGACTTGGATCCATCTGACCCTGCCACATTAAGTCCCAGTGTTCCCTAAATTCCACTAACAAAAAGTAAACAGCCTTTCACACTGCTGTTGAGGCCGCACAACCCCGTGTGATGGCACTACACGGTAGCAACCGCGGGCCCTGATGCCGGCGCTGCCACGCTCTCCTGCCTGGTGCAGGTGTGAGGCGCTGGAGCGGGCGAGGAGGCCGCGCGCCGCGTTGCCTCTTCCATTACCCGCGCTGTCGCCACGGCTCGTCCCGTGCTGCTCCGGCGACCTCCGCCCTCTTTGCCACAACAGGTTAAAACAAACTCCAACATTGTACTAGGGAGCAAAGCGCCGGGAATGAGGAGATGCACCTCACCAAGGCTCCCCGGCTCTGATCAACGTGTTGTCAGGGCCTTCAAGTGCTTTTCCTTAATGCAGGCATGCATTACAGGCCTTATCATTGGGCTTGGATCTTATGGACTCCTGCCTCAGAGTGGTCAGTTCATCTCAATTTTTCATGGTTAAAAAATAACAGCAGCAAAGGCTAAGCTAAGTTAAAATTATTTTCCCATCTTAACATTCCTTATTTTTCTTCAGGACGCTGAGCACCCAATATTCTGAAAGACTGGGCAGAAGAAATCGCAAAACTCAAAAACAGCAAGTGAAGATTTTTCCTCTCTTAGCTGCCAAGGTAGTTGCGGCATCATGTTTTTATTGAAAAAGTAAAGCACGTATTTAGAGCAAACGCAAAACACCTTCCCACTTCCTCTAGTTACTAGTAATATAGTGGAAAAACGCACACATGCTCTTGTATGTTTTTGCTTGTGGGATCTGTTACCGTTTCTGTAAACAGAAGGTAAGACGTGGAAATTCCTGTGCACCGAGGAGGAACTGAGCACAACAGCACAACCCCGCGCATCGCATCTTGCAGTGAGTAATTATGTTCACAAGAACCCTGCTGAAAGACCCACAGCAGTGAGTTTTTGTGATGGCAGGGAGGGACGCACATTTACAGCATCAAACTTCCCAGGCAGATCAAACTGAACTCAAAATGCAGTAACAGGGAAGCTAAGTGGGTTGGCCTGTTTTCCATGCAACTGGTTCAATATTCTATCATTCTCTTGAAAACTATGTTTGGGAAGACTTCTGGAAGCACTGCAATTTTGTAATTGTTTCTCTCAGTCACCTTGCTTTGCAGCTTGTTAAGAGGGATTTGTTTTCCACGTTTAACTGGCAGCTTGTTCACACATGAAACACAAATATAAAAATTATGGTGAAACCAAAAGAGGGGCATCCTAGCATTTAACAAAAACTGGATCCAAAACCTAGATGCTAAAGCCCAAACCATTTTGCCCATAGGATTCTAACCGCTGATGTGTTGCAACTCACTCATTTTCTCAGGTTTGAATAAGAAGCTGTATAAGGGACCCTACAGATTATCCTACAAAATGGGACACTTCTTGGGTCACTGATGCCAGTTGGAAGGTAGTCTCTGAACACAGCCAGCAGTTTCCAGATAAGGCTAACTATACCTCTCAATTGGGATATATAATACAATCCCAGAAAAGCATAAATTTAAACTGAATTTTTATTATTAATATATGCAATTTTCTGATCTACCACCTGATATTTCTCTTCAACATAATTTTTTGGTATGAAAAACTGGTGGAAATACAGTCCTTAGGCACAGCTCTATTTCACATATGTGCACACAGCTTGCTACCGATTTCAACAGGAGTCACATTTAAACAAATTTAAACTAAATGTTCAGCTTCTGGTAGTTCCCAAGATAAACACGAGCAGGCCCCCGTGGTGTGATAGCCATTAATGCAAATGCACAGCTTTGTTGATATGTAAAACCTTCCAAGAACCAGAAGCTGGTTATTCTTAATCATCAAGATCAGATTTGAATCTTTGGGACGTTTGCCTAACCCTGTAGGCTTAATCCTGACTTACAAATTATAATACTTGAGAAGTCAGTTAGAGCTGAATTTATATCATTGTAACGTACAGCTTTGCTGGTAAAATTTTGGGCTGAGCCTTCAATTGAAAAATGATCAATAAAATATCCACCAAATATACTACCAGAATCATCAGTGGAAATATTTAGATGGACAGAAAGATTTATAAATGAAAGGTGAATTAGTAGAATTACTGTACAATAGAAAACTGAGTGCAAAGTACTCAGGATGGCAATGGTTTTATTACCATTGCAGGAGCAAGCTAGTAGCTGCTAAATGCAGCTGATAGCCCCTGACAGCAAAGTAGAAGACATCCTTATAAAACTACAGAAGTTTAAATAGGTCTTAACAATTCAGGTCGACAAGTAATCTTATACAGAAAGCACGCTTAGTTTTGTGTGTATCCAGAACTGATAGACTGAGATCCTCTTTTACTTGCATTTTATTTTGTTGTTGCTTTCTGTAGGACACTTCCTGTTTAGAAAGCAAAATGATATTCAAAACCTGAGGTTTTACTGTAAATGATTTCAATAATGTATTTCTCCCCCTGCCACAACCACAACTCCAACTTCTGTCTCTCCAAAAAAAATAACAATAATGAATGGTGAGTTCATGACATCTTACCTCGTGATGCAACTTGGCAGAAAGAAGGAAGGAACAGGAAGGTTGACTCAAGTCTATTATGAGCTAAAACTTGTTTGAACATCCATTTTATCACTTAAAACAAATGAAAAAATACTTGCTTTAAGTATATTACTTTTTTCTATACTTTTCTCACCCAAAGAACACAGGAGCTTGACTTTTTCAAATGTCTTGTTGAGACAAGCATAGCTTTGCCCCCATTACTACCAAGGCATGCAGACACGGCCTTTGACTACTTGCATCCAACAGCAGCCAACAACACTCCTTACATATTTGTTTATGGATCCACCTAATATCTCCTTCCCTTTAACTCACTGTAATTCATATTATATTCCTAACTTGCTTTTCTGCACAAAACAGGACTTCAAGAAGGGCTTCTTGGCACTTGGAGATTCCTAGGGATCACAGTTTTGACAAAGAACATCTTATTTTCCAGATGTGATGGCCCTATTTCAATCCAACTGTTGAGCTCACTGTAAACAACATGTAGAGCACAACAAATTATGAACTAAAGTTGAACAACACAAAAATAAGGAGATGCAGAAGAGAAGATGCAAATCCACACTAAGCTGTTGACATGACTATATACTTTTGCAGAAAGGAAGGAAAAGCTAAGACAATGCAAATTCCACAGAAAACACCTGATTTTTCTATCATCACATTATATTTTTGTTTTTATGCACTTATCTCAGACTCTATCCCAGTACACACTGTATTTACTTGGCATTTTGGGAGGTATACATAATTGTGGAAAATCCAGTAGAAAAGAAAGAAAAATTTGAGCATGCCTCCATTCCAAGGACCAGCGTGTGGCTGCAAGCCCCCATCATCTCAAGGCAAACAGTGAAACGTTAATGATCACCAGGAGTGGTTTAGAGTCTCAAGGTAAATTTTCTTAAGCATAAGGGTGTTGACACTGCAGTTCTGGGGAAAGTCCAGCTCAGAAACGTGCAGCTCGGGATGTTTCAGCTGCCTGTGCGATTGCTCACCCCGGTATTTCTAAAGTCCAAGGGAGCTGTTAGGCACAGTTAATTGACTGATGTTTTTCAGGGCAAATATAGATGGTTTTTATTGTTGGCTGAAAAGATCTTATCCCAGTGTATTCATGGGGAGTTTTATCTGCCATGGTGCGGGGTCAAAAAGCTACCTAAACTTATTTTTTTCTACCAACTCTCAATGCCCATAAAATACTTAAGAGATTTTTTTGTAGGATGATGGCTACATAACTTCACATAATTCATATTAAAAAAAGGTAAGAAGGAAGAAGAAAAGATACAATGTATTTTTAATCAAATTGCCCAAATTCTTTCTTTGCCTAACTTGCTCATCTTGTAACAGGAAAATACAGAGGAACTGAATGACGGAGTAATTCTCCATTAAAAAAAAATGCAAATAACCCATTTTTAATTTAAAAGATAAGCTAATTAAAAATAATGGCTGTGGACACTTCCTGACAAAGCACTTCAAAAACAAGAACCATGTATTTCATGAGACTTTAGTGTTTTTTAATTAAGATGATTTTTCATTTCCCCTCTTCCTGGCCTGTGATAATAAAAACTGCAATTGGAACCAAGCACTTTTTTTTTTTTTCCCCATTGAGAAGTATAAAGAAGCAAGACTGATGTTGCCCCTAAACGGGAAGAGAATAAAAATCCCAGACAGTTTCACTTGGCTTTAAAAACCGGCCACAAATTTTTAATGAGAGTAAGTAAGGAGGAGAACTCCCTGCTCATCATGCAGCAGTGCAGTTGTCCGCCACCGTGATCGCCCACTCCTATTGCTGGGTGCTCAATCTCAGAGGCTCTCATAGTCCTGCCCCACAGAAAACTCATCTTTCTGCTCATTTTTCCCTACGTGGCTCCCTGCCCTTTTTCCCGATGGCATCTGCCAGCTCTGAGCAAAAGAGCTGCTGCCAGCTGTGATGCCAACAGCAGAGACATCTGATCAAAACTTGTATTTCTTAAGTTATGCATGTATAAGGCAGACTCATCTCAGCGTTGGAGCACATAGTGGTTACCTGACTAACTTCAGAGCTAAACAGGTAACCTGAGAGGTGCTAGAACTGAGCTGTGTGGGAGACAGCAAAAGAAAGACGGGTACATGTGGCAGTCCCAAAATGAAGACGTGAGAAGGAAACTAGGGAGCTTTGCGTGAAGCTGGGGCAGCCTCCAGCTCTGGTGTTTGCAAAGCTGGAACTTGGGCATCCATAGGCTCCTCTGCACTGCGCTGGAGACTCCAACACAGCACAAATGGCCAGCGGAGGCAAATTTACATCTGTTTTCTGCCAGCACAATGGTGCAAAGCAGATAAAGTACGCTAATCTGGACCCTTATTTACATCGTGCTATTTGCCAGTGATAGCAAGCAAGAACAGGAGACAAGGATTACAGGAAACAGACAGAAACAGGGGTACATGACATCCACCTGACCGGTGGAGGATTAGGAGATATTATACACGACATTTCTTGGAAATGTTATCTTAGCAGTCATAGTCTTAGCAAGAAGAGGTAGAGAGCATGCTACTGAGACTCTGCAAATCACTGATAGCGTTTTATGACAGGGAGAAAAATAGCAGGGAATGGGGAAGGGAGGCAAGTGAACAGCCTAATGCCTGGGCCTGACCCAGCTGCTGAGAAGAACGTGCATTGCTTTGAGCAAAAGGCTTCGGATATGTAAGTGATGTAACCGGCCAAAACGGTTCCTCTTTAACAGAAAATTTAAAATTTCAGTTTCCTGACCGCAAATGTAGGGTTTTGTGTTTGAGATGGTCCATAGTACTTGTTTAGAAAATACAGCATGGATGCACAGAAGACAATCAATGTTAATTAACTCAGTTAGCTTTCTCCACCCCACAAAAGCGTTCTGGTCCACAATGACATCTGGAGTCCCTTCCAACGCAAATTTTGTGATTTTATGCTAATTCCTGTGCAGTCTTTTGTTTTACAACTGTTTAAACTGTACTATGTTTACTGTAACATCGCAATGACAAGTCATCCCCTATTTCTAATCCAGACTCACCCTGCAGCTCTCCTTCCCACAGCCATCGAGCTGGAGCACATAGAATTGG
>JAVCKT010021363.1:0-20123 GCA_032273925.1 Rhynchotus rufescens
GGCCGCGGTGCCCAGGACACCGCGGGCGCGCACGGCGGGGCAGCGGCCAGGCCCGCGGCCGGCCCGCGGCCCCTGCCCCGCTGTCCTCCGGGGAGCTAGGAGGGGGCTCGGCGCCCCCACCTGCCCCCCGCCCCGGCGTGATGTTGCCCCCGTCCCGGACCCAGCTCGGGCTCTTCTTCATCCTCCTCTGCCCCGCCAACATCATCGGCCTCTGGTGGTGAGTAGGGCATCCCGGGGCTGGGGGCGAGGAGGGCGCGCCGGGACCCTTGCTCTGTGGGGACAGACCCCCTGCTCCCTCTTGGTGCCCGGGTCTCCCATTTGTAGAGACCTTTGTGGTGGGAACTGCTGTCTCATACTGGGGTAGGTCCAGCTGGCGCTGGGGTGCTTTGCCCTACATTGCCAGGGCTTGTGCACGTCCAGGGACGCTCAGCACGTTGGGGACAACTTGGGGACCGCTGCTCTGGGAGGACTGGGGGAAATGCCCCTGGGCAGCAGGGCAGCGCTCAGCACAGCCCTCGCGGGGTGCAGGGCACCCGTGTCCTGCAAAGAGAGCTGTGCGCTCCCTCCCTGCACCCCAAACCCGCAGCCCGGGTGGTTTGCGCGTGTGTGGGGCGGGGAGGGGGAGCAGAGCCACCAGACCCCTCCAATAAGTCAACTTTAATTAAAAGCCTGAGGGTCCCCATGGTGTCCCCTCCCAAGCGGTGCCCCTGGACGCGGCGGGGACAAAACCCCTGTTTGTAATGGTGCCTTCATCAAAGGCAGAGACGGTGCTTTGCAGGATACCAGAGGGGGTGGGGGATTCATTACAGGCGCAGAGCTGGGACCTAGCCTTGGAAAGCCCAGGTATCTGTCGAAACATGAACTATTTAAATCTATTAAGAATTTCACCCAGCCTGTCTTTATCCGGTTTTAAGTGCTTAGATTCCAGCTCCCCGGCGTGCCGTCCGGGCTATCATTCATTATCTGAGGCTATTCGTCTCCACATTGTCACACTCTTTTGACCCCTAAAATAAAGCTCTCCATAAGCCTTTCCCCTCCCGTTCCCCCGTCTGCCCCGCAGTGATTTATTCCGCGGCTCCATCCCCTTCGCCAGCTCCCGCTCCAGGGGCACGGGGCGAGAGGGGGGCCGCGCGGGGCAGAAATCAGTGCCGTTGCACTCGGCTTTACACCGGTCGAGAATTTACCCTGGCTCTCCCGGCGCTGTGTTGGCTGCCAGGGAAGGGTTAATGTGGTTCTGAGAGGGGCTGGCGCTAGGATTTTGCCGGAGGACAGGACAGCAGGAGCGTGTGGTGTGTTTGGTACCGAGAGCCCGGGCAGGGCACCTCGCGGGTGGCAGGTCCCCTTGCTCCCCGCCACTCACCTCGGGATGGACTCAGGGCACGGAGCCTCCTGGCGATTTGTGTTTTTTCCCTGGCTTATTTTCGGGCTGTCTCTTGATCTGCCCCTGTTATCTTCGCCTTTGCACCATCCACAAGCCCCTGGCAACCCTGCCGTCCCAAATCTTGTGCCCTGCTCACCAGCATGTCCTTGTGCCCTGCTCGCCAGCATGTCCCTGTGCTCAGCCAGAGCGCGCAGGGATGCAGTGGGATCTTGCTTTGCTCTTGACGCAGGGTTGGGTAGATGGGCCCAGCACAGCCAGGGTGCTGGGGGCCCCGCGGCCCCCCACTCTTCTCTCTGTCAAGCACGGGTCACGTTGGTGCTGTGACCATGCCGTGTGTGCGCTGGCATCGCCGGCTCGCGGAGATTAGAAGGATTTGGCAGAGGAGGGCAAGGGGTCAAACTTGTTTTTTTCTTCCCTTAAAGCAAGAAGAAAAGAAACCTTTAATTTAGGAATAATAACTCAGCTGCAGGCAGCGTGGCTGAAGGCGCTCGGCAGCGCGCCGGCCGCGGGGGAATCGCCGGCTCGCAATGTCCTTAGCCCCAATCCCTGGAGCAGGAGAGCCCGGAGGAGGCGACGGGCGGTGAGGCCACCACCGAGTGGACAGCCCAGGCATCCTAGGACAGGACACTGCTTCTGGCCCGGTGCAGAGTGATGGGCTGATTTACGAGCCAGTTCCCCCTATTACTTAGAGCTCAGGATCTTCTGCCTCCGGCTGAGCTCATCCCTCATTTCCAGGGAGCTCTTCCTGTGCGGGGGAGAGAGCCGCAGGCGGTGCCTGGCCCTCTGAGCCGTCTCGAGATGGGCATCTTCCCACATGCCCGCGCCCCATACCTGCTCCCGACGCCAAGTTTGGGTGGCACCTGGCTCCGCTGGCTTTGCTCTTGCTCAGAAGTGCATGGGGTGACGTTGTGTGCTGTACTGGGCTCCCAAGCCCTGTAGACATCTTTCTTGCTGTGCATGGGGACCTTGGTGCCATGTCTTCATCGCTGGGTCTCCATCCATGCTCTTGGGGTTGCAAGGGACAGTGAGGGCACTGTGGGTGCTTAATGGAGGGGGCTTCTCTGCTTAATGGGCAGGGAAGGAAGAGGTTTCTCTCTCCCTGTCCCATCTGCAGCGCACTGGATGTGCAATGGAGAGAGATCCCTGGGGCTGCCCATCCTAGTGGGGTGTTTGAGGGTTTCTCCCCACATGGGTGACAAAGCAACTGATCTGTGAGTGTCATGGCTCACCAGTTCAGTTGTGCAGCACATAGTGGTAACGGCTGGTTGGGATCCTGAGAGTCAGTCGCATTTACAGAGAAAAAAAGAGCTCTGGGTTGGAGGTGACATCAGAGGAGGGACATGATGCTTCTCTGATGATGCTGCAGCCTGAGGAAGAGCATCCTCATTGCAGCAGCTTGCAGTCAGGTTTCTGAAGACGCCAAGGCCCTCCTTCTATACCCCTAGTGCTTGAGAGGACGGGGGTGGGGGGACATGTGGGTGCTATGGGGCAGAGGGGCCGGTGGCCATGCTCAGCACCAGGGCACACGTGCCACTCATGGCTGCATGTCTCTTAGCACAGACTGCAGGGACTTCATCTGTCTTGCCCACGTAGTCCCTGAAAAATGTGTTTCTCTCTTCTCCCTTCCCTGTGTCTTCTCCTTTCCTACCATGCAGTGCTTGTTCCTCCCCGGGCAGGGCAGATAGGGACCACTTTGGTTTTCCCATCCAGCCTGGACAGTAGGAAGACATGAGACTGGCAAACCCGGCATTTCAGGACCCTTAAGGAAAAAGGTGGCCTAGAGCAGGGCTTGGGCAGGGCTTTACCTGGCGGGGCTTGTGCCTGGGGTGGCCTGGCCTGCTCAGGCACGGAGCCGTGTGTGGCTGGCATGGGAGCCCATCTGCCGCCCCACACATGTGTTCCTGCTGGCACGTCCCCACCACGCTCCTCACCTGTCCCACATGCCGCTGGCACCCGTATGGGGGCTGGTTCCCACTGCTGTGGCCAGTGGGTCACATCACCTGCATTGGCCTGCCTCTGTCCTGGAGGGAAGCCCTGCAGGAATGTGGGGGGCAGAGGGAAGGGGCAAGCGGAGCTGGGCCTGCACCACGAGCTCTCCCTAAGGCTGCTGCGCACGCCTCAGTGCCGCTGTCGTCCGGAGGTGGAAGAGCAGCAGCCTTAGAGCAAGGGAGAAGCAGTCCTGGGGAGACGTGGATCCAGCCGTGGATCCGAGGGGACCCGAAGGGATGGAGGGGCCGCCTGCCCTGTGTCCCCTTCCCTACACAAGTGATGTGCATCCCGCAGCATCCCTGCCCTGCGCTGTGTTCCCACCTGCATCCACAGCACCCCGGAGCGAGCCATGGTTCCTTCACGGTTCCTTGTCTCCATCCAGCAGGCAGGTCTGGGGAAGGATCCATTTCTTCCCTGTCCAAAGGCCGCTGCTTCGGAGAGTGAAGAGCCCCGGTGGCCGCGCGGTCGCTCCAGTCACACGTGGGTTTCACGTGCCAGAGGATTCCTAGCGTGGTCAACACTTGCCCATGGGCACAGCTCGGCGCCAAGCCTGTAGGGACAGGCCGTGGGGCTGCGAGCGCTGCCGGCAACGCCGCGGGGCCGGCAGCGTGAGTCACCGCCGGGCTTGCCCGGCCTCCCGCGGAGCCACGCGCAGCCACGGCCCCCCGGCACCCCCCAGCACCCCCCTGATCCCCCCGGGCACGGCCGGGGCGCTCCGCAGGGCTCGGCTCCCTGCTCCTGCTGGCTGTGGCTCCCGCCCCATGCGCAGCTATCAGGGGTCCTCTTCTCAGGCTGGAAACGTTGCCCCCATCTCCAGCCTAACGGGCCACGGGAGGATTCAGCCCATTCCCAGCTGACTCAGGAGGGTTTCCAGATGCGGCCGATTTGGGAAAGGCCTGGGCTCCTATTCTTCTTCGGGCTCATCCAAAACATCCCTGTGCCATCCTCCCTCGTGTCATCCCTTCTCCCAGCCCCCTGTTCTCCTGCGGTGACCCCGTGGGGTGCCCAGGCATGTCCTGCACATGCACCCCACGCCCCAGGGCTGGACCCCTGCAGATCCCCCCCCAGGCCCCCTTCCCGTGCAGAAGGCCGCTGGGTGCTGGTCAGGGCACCCCGCTTTGGCTCGGGTGCCCTCGTGGGCACACAGGCTCCCTCAGCCGCATGTGCAGCTGTGCTCAGCAATACGTGGGCCAGGCTTTGCACCAGCCCAGCTCCCGGCTCTCTCAGGGCCGACAGAAGGACACAGCGTCCACTAGTGGCAGATAGCCCCATTAAACCCCTTTCTTATCCCAGGGCCTTGGCCTTGGGACAGCTGCAAAGGTGCAGCTCAGCCCCAGCACCACCCTGCAGCAGGCAGCTCCATGAGCAGCTGCCTTGTGAAATCCTCTTTCTTCTGGGCAGCTTCCAGTAAATTTGTGTCCCTCTCTTGTCATGTGGTCCTGGTCCTTGTTGGGGAGCGAGGAGTGGGGTCCCTGTGTTTGGTCCAGCCCCATGGGGACGTGCAGTTTGCCCCGTGCCCCAGGTGCTGCTGGCAGCAGAGCCCCAGCCGTGCCCCCAGGCCTGTGACTTGCTGCCTATTCCCTCCCGCGCATTCCTGCCGCTCCAGTGCCAGCACCCGCAGCCCTGGTTAGCAACATCCCTGCAGCAGTGCCCGCGGGGTGACAGGGAGCCGTGCTCTGTCGGGGCTTGGGCTGGCAAGGCACCGTGCCCTGCGCTCACCCCGCTCGCACACCTCGCACGGAGCTGGGCACGTTTGCAGGGAGCAGGGATCGGCACCTGGCTCCGGCTCCCGCTTTCTCGCAGGGGTGTCTCTGGTTCTGCAACCTGTGAGCAGCGCTGTGGGGCAGCGCGGGTGCGAGCTGTGGGGTGCTCACGGCAAACACCCTCCTTCAGGCAGCTCTGTCTGTGGGAAGGTGATGATGGGCAGGGAGCATCCCTCTGGTCCTCCCCCTCTCCCTGGCATCCCTTTCCTCCTCACATCCCAGCCTCTTCCCACTTATTCCCCCTCGGCCAGGCAATCTGGTGCCTGTCAGGACTGAGACTATGACTTAGCTCACAGGGGGCTTGCTCTGGAGCTCACCCACAGACACGTCCCCAGTCACAGCCCAGCTCCCGGTCACCACGGCGCAGCCGCCGCTCCGTCCTCCAGGGCTCCTTGCTCAGAGGTTTCAAAGGAAACATCAGCAGCACCAAAGGAGACGTTTTCCCAACAACATGCAGGAGGAACTTGTTGTCCTTCGCCTTAAAACCCCAAGCCCAGGCAACAACCTCTGTGCTCAGAGGAACTGCTGCTTTGGAGGCCGTCCTGGTTAGCTGGCTGCAGCAGGGCTGGTGGCACCGGGAGCACAGGCTTTGTGCGAGCAGCTCCAACCTGGCCATTTCTTCCATGTGGAAGGGCTCTATCCCTGGAGCCAGAGAGTCCCTCTCTTGCCGATCTGCATTCCTCGCCTAAGGAGCATGTGGCATCTGCAAAGGCCAGTCATCCTCTTCCTCACCGCATGGCTCTGCCAGCCTTGCAGCTGCTCCCCTCGTGCTGGGACTGCTGAGAGCAGCCAAGAGAAACCCTGCCCTGCGCCATCCATGCAGTCCGAAGGGGAGACAGGGACTTGTGCCAGACTCCTCGCTCCATGATTTCGGCTGGGGACTATGCTGGGACTTACTGGAGGCTCTGTGACCCAGAGCTGAGCCGGAAAAGCCTGGGATTATGTGTGTTATGAGCCCCTGGCTCCGTCACAGCGGAGAGCATGTCCAGGGCGCAGGGATTGCATGAGAAGCGGGAGAAACTCTCTTGTTTCCCCTGTGTCACCAGGGCTGGGGTCAGGCTGCGTCTCCGGGAGCCCAAGGGCCACGGACAGCAGGTTGTGGGGCCAGGGGCTGCACTCCTGCCATTCCCTGCGCTGCCCTTGGGGCTGCGGACACCTCTCCCGTGCCTCAGTTTCCCTTTGGGCGATGCAAAGGCAAACACAGTCATGCGAATCACAGGGTAAAGCAGTGCCTGCCGCCCCGGCTCCTTCGGGGCAGAGGGCACCAGGGCAGCGCCGCCACCGCTCGGCGCCCGCGTTGGCGGCCCCGTCGCGGGCAGCCGGGCGGGCTGGGGGGCGGCGCGGGCGCCCCGGCTCCCCGCACGGGGCAGGGGGAGGAGAGCCCCGCGGCAGAGGTGGGGCGCCTTAATTGTAGATGCGGGAGGCCTTGGAGCAGGACAAGCTCAGGCAGATCTGGGCCCCGCGCCGGAGCCCTTGCCAAAGCAGTAGCAGTTTGGCAGCATTTTTCTTGCCCTTGCTTCCCCCCCACAACTTCCCCCCCCAACCCTACAAAGCAAAACAGCTCGCGGGCTCCCGGCACCTCCCCGCGCGTGAAAGCAGAGCCCAGCGGAAATTAATATCGCGCCGGACTTAGGCGGCCGCCCCACGCCTGGCCGGCGAGGCCGGCGGGCGCCCGCGTGGCCGGGCCGCGGTGCCGAACGCGGGGCCGCCCCCCGGGCCCCGGCTCTCCCCATCCCGCCGGCCCGTCTGATCCGCCGGGCCGGGGTGAGCCGCAGTTCAGCCTTTGATCTGGCGGCCCCGGGGCTCGCTCCTCGTTTTTATAAGAGTACAAAGAGTCCTCTCTTAATGAAACGTCCCGGCTCGGCTCCCCCAGCCCGATGCGGTGGGCAGCCAAACCGCGCCGTGGCCGCTGCTGCGAGCGGGTGGCCTGCGGACCCCCTGGCCGGTGACAGGGGATGAACCCCACGGAGGGGACACCTGGGCTGGGGGTCGCCGCTGAGGGCTGGGGACGCCGGTTCGAGTGCATCGCGTGCATGGGACGTGCCCGGCACGGGCAGCGGGTGCTCTTGGGCACGGGCAGCGGCTGCGCTCGCCTCCTTTTCCCCACTGGAGGTCACCTTTCCAGGCTGCGTCCCTGCGCTGGGCTCTCTCCTGCCATCTCCCTCCTCGGGAGCTCTTCTTGCAGGCGCCTCCTTCCCAGATCCGGCCACGCTGCCCCAGTGGGACTGCCCCAACTCCGCAGCAGCTCTAGGTCTTGCAGGAGGGACTAGGACACTAGTGTGGGCGCTGAGGTGGCGGGGACGGCTGCAACGCTCCATTGGCTGCACAAGGAGGGCAGTGGGAGCTGCACTAAGCCCAGCCTGACCCGGGTTCTCCCTGGCTTGGTACTGGGGACGGCTCCTGGTGCAGGGGAGGGAGGGCCGGGCTGGTTGGGAGCATGGCATGGGGCCCTGGCAGCTCCTGTAGCTCTGTGGGGGCTGCGTGTTGGGCGGCTTCGCAGCCCAAACGCAGCTGAAGAACTCCAGCCCCCCGGCTGCAGGAGAGAAGAAAGCGACTCAGGAGATATTTAAACACGGAGCTTCATCTTGCGATTTTTGAGCCTCTGGGGCTTGGCCAGACTATAAAGGCGCGCTGGGCTCGGGAAGCGGCGCAGCACCCGGTGCGCGCCCGCGAGCAGCTCCAGTCCATGGGGGGCCCTGCGGAGAGGCGGCCGGGAGCCCCCGCGCCCGGGAGGGCACAGAGGCTGCGGCAGGGCTGCTCGCTGCCCGGTCGCCTGGTGTCCAAGTGTCCTGCTCTGGGGCCAGTGCCGCGGCGAGGCCCCGCACAGTGCGCAGAGAGGCCGTGGGATGCAGCGTCTCCGGGCAAATGGGCTGCAGCTGGGAGAGCGGGAGTGCCCCAGGAGCCCTGTGGGGACCAAGCTGGGCTCCTCGCAGCTCCGGAGGGCACTCGAGGCGAAGCATGTGGGGAGCGGGCAGGAGTTTGTGCACCAGTGCCACGCGGGGAGCACGCTGGGGAGCTTGCGGCTCCGTCCCCCATGGCTGCCACCGTGGGAGCAGGCCGGAGACCTGGCCCTGGGCCAAGGGCTTTATCTCCAGCAAGGTCACCAGGCTCAGCTCCCACGGGGAGAAGCAGCGCAGCCCCCGGCGTGGGGGGAGATGGGGCAGGAATGCGGCCGGGACAGGCTCTGCCCTGCGCCGCGGTACCGGGCCCGAGCGGACCTGTATGGGTCTCACCGTGGTGCTGGGGATGTGCAAGGTCACCACTGCCCCTGCACGGCCCTGGGCATCTCTGCACCTCCCGGGATGTCCCCAGAGCAAGGCCAGAGCCGCCCCGAGCTGGCCCGGCCCCATCTCCAGCAGTGGGGTGTCCTCTTAGGTCCCCACCTGGCTGGGCAGGACGTGCTGTCCTCAAGGGTGCTGGCACCCAGATGCCACCTGCACTGCCCATCCTGCTGCCCCTCGCACTCAGCCCCTGCACCCCAGGGTGCCTCCATGGTGGCGCGGGCGCCCGGCACCGCTTTTGCTCTGCTCGCTGTCCCTCCTGCAGGGCAGTGGGCAGCCCCCTGGTCATGGACCCCAACAGCATCTGCCGCAAGACGAAGCGGCTGGCGGGGAAGCAGGCGGAGCTGTGCCAGCTGGAGCCCGAGATCGTGCAGGAGGTGGCCAAGGGCACCAAGCTGGGCGTGCGGGAGTGCCAGTACCAGTTCCGCTTCCGCCGCTGGAACTGCACCAGCCACAGCAAGTACTTTGGAAAGATCCTGCAGCAGGGTAAGGCCGCGGCCCCGCTCATCCTGCAGCCCCCCAACACAGCGCAGCTGCCCCCCGCACCGCGGTGTGCCCGTGCGCGGGGTGTGCGGGTGCACGAGGTGTGCAGGTGTGCGGGTGTGAGGGTGTGCACAGCCATGCGGGGCCCCGGCAGCCCCACTGCCGGGGGGCCGTGTGCGTGCGTGCGAGTGGGGGGGGGCCGGCGCGGCGCAGCCACGCTGGGGTTTTGCTGCCGGAACATGTCTCCCCGTGTTGTAATGAAGTAATTAGCGATGCTCCCAGACAGCGCAGGGCTTCGCAGAGCCCAAGAATGCACCCGCGTCTGGCAGTGATTTACTGCTCCCCCGGGACCCTGCTGGGGGAAGGGGTCAGGGTGGGAGGCAGTGCTGGGAGCTGCCCCTGGCTCATGGGTGCTCTGCACATCCCCTCTGTGCGGGCCTTGCAGGGGGCACGGGAGCTGGCCCACGGTCCCTGGTGTCACCCCTGTGCGCCCTTCCCGTGCCAGAGGCCTGGGTGTCAGGGAGGGACAAGTGGGTCGCGGGCATGCACCAGCCTGAGGATGCCCCAACCCCGCTCCCGGTGCTTGGAGAGCTGGTGCAGCCACGTCCCTGGCCTGGCAGCACCTCTCCCAGGTGGCCACATGGGGCTGGGTGCACCCAGGCAAGGGCAGAGCGAATACGTCCTTGGGTCTTGCCAGGAGGCCAGGGTGGCCACGCTCCCCAGTGGGACTGTGCAGGAGGCAGGACAGCAGGAGCGCGGGATGCAGCCTGTCCCACAACATGGAGATGTTCCTTACTTTTGTGGAGCCAGGAACCTGGCCCAAGAGCTGCCAGGGGGGAGGGAGCAGCTGCCACGCTGGTGCCTGCCAGTGCGCAACACACCGAGCAGGGGAGAGCAGAGACCTTGACAGGAGCCACCCACTGCTGTGCCCTGTGTGGGGACACAGGCTATGTCCTGTGGTGCCCACGGCATGGCCCTGTCTCCAGGAAGGTGGCCCAGCTCAGCATGGCAGACACATTTAAGACATTGATTTGCAAATGTGGGATCCCCTCGATCTGGAGAGATGTATTCAGTGCCGGGGCAGAGAGCCAGGGACAGCCGGGGGACTGTCCTGCCTCCCGAGCAACCTGTTTGAAGGCTGTCCTGGCAGAGAGGCAGGTGGGATCTGTGCCAGGACGGGCTCCAGGCTGGAAGCGGGAGGTGTAGTCCACCAGAGCCAGGCCAGATGGTGGGTGGGTGATACTGGCAGATGAACTGTCTGGTACCCGGAGGGAAGCTCGGGGTGGAGGAGTCGCAGGCACACTGGGCATGGGGCTGCTGGAGGAGCTGCCAGGCTCCCTTTGGCCCAGTAGCACTGCTGGGGTCACAGGTAGGAGCAGTGTCCCGGGGAGAGCGGGGAGGCTGGGAGGCCCTGGGCCTCTCCCAGCAGAGAGGAGAGGCTGAGGGAAGCGCAGCTGGAGGTGCGGAGCTCCTCGGGGCCGCAGCTGTGGGCGAGGGGCAGAGAGCCTGCGGCGAGCCGAGAGCCTCTCTGCAGGCAGACCCGGCCTCCAGACCTGCTCCAGCTCCGCACGAGCCAGCCCGGGCTCCCGGCGGCCCTGGCGCCTGCTCAGCAGCCTCCTCTTTCCAAGCAAGGAGGCTGCAGCCAGTCCTGGTTTCCAGCCACGGCCTCCCTGGCTGGTCCCGTGCCGCAGCTCAGACCAGGGCCCCGTGAGCGTGGGGCACCCCAGCTGCTTGTAAGGCACCCTAGTGCTTCCAAGACAGGGCGCAGCACCGTGGGGCTGCAGTCGCAGCCATTCCCTGGGGATGCCTTCCCAGAGTGTCCCACAGCTGGAGCCGAGTGACACCCCCTTTTCCAGGATGGCCCTTCTGAGAGCTCTGGGGGTGCAGGCGTGTGAGGACACATGGTCAGAGCCTCTTGCTCCACATGTTCACTGCAGGCATTTGCTGCCCCCATGCACGTGCCTTGCAGGGCTGCCTGGGCTGCCCGAAGCCGGGAGGGACACATAGGGCCAGGATGTGACCAGGACATGCATGGCAGGTCCCCCCATACCACAGGCTCCTCTGTGTGTCCCCCCGGGCCACCCCCTGCGTTGGGCTGGGCAGGAGGCCGCCTGGCACGGGGGGAAATGCGGGACCCCCCCGAGCAGGGCGCCGCGCTCCCACTGCCAGAATCCCCCGCTGGCTGCGGCTGCGAGCGGCAGGTCCGGGCAGGGGAAGGATGCTTGGAATTTGTGTCCCGGAGCAGAGCGAGACAGGAGCAAATACTAATAATAAATAATCCTGCAGGGTGGAGGCTGTGCCGGCGGAGGGAGGGGGGCAGGCACCTCCCGTGGCAAAGGGGCATGGAGGGAGGCCAGGCGGGACGGCTTTACCCCAGGCACCCTGGAGAGGGGCAAGCAGCACCCGCGGGGTGCCACCCTGTGCCACTGCCCTGCTGTCCCCTCTGTGATCCAGCTTGCACTGCAGGGTGGGATTTTCACAGCTCTAGGGGACCGTGGGTACCACCAGGTTATGCAGCACCTCTCCTATGTGGCCCATATGCCTATGGGGCAGCCCCAGCGCTTGCAGGGGGAGGCAAGGGGCAGAAGGGGGGAGCCGAGGCCGCGTGGGGTGCAACGTGTCCCTGGGCTGCCCGCAGAGCCCCCACGCGGCTCCGCGTCGCTCCCCGCAGATATCCGTGAGACGGCGTTCGTGTACGCGATCACGGCGGCCGGCGTGAGCCACGCCATCACGCAGGCGTGCAGCATGGGCGAGCTGCTGCAGTGCGGCTGCGAGCTGACGCGCAGCCGGGCCCCGCCGGCGCCCACCGCCGGCCCCGGCGCCGACGGCACCGCCTGGGAGTGGGGCGGCTGCGGCGACGACGTGCAGTTCGGCTACGAGAAGTCCCAGCAGTTCATGGACGCCAAGAGCAAGAAAGGCAAGAACGACATCCGGGCCCTCATCGACCTGCACAACAACGAAGCCGGGCGCCTGGTAAGGGCTCTCTGCGCCCTGTCCGCCAAGGTGTGGTGGGCTGGCTGCGATGGGACCCCCAGGACCCAAGAGCCAGGGGTGCTAAGCTGGGGGTGATGGAGAGGGACATGGGTGCCCAGGAGGTCCCAGCGGGGACACCCCTGATCTGAGCGTCCCCTGTCCCCGCAGGCGGTGCGGAGCTACATGAGGACGGAGTGCAAGTGCCACGGGCTGTCGGGCTCCTGCACCCTGCGCACGTGCTGGCGGAAGATGCCCCATTTCCGCGAGGTGGGCGACCGCCTGCTCGAGCGCTTCAACGGCGCCTTCAAGGTCATGGGCGGCAACGACGGCAAGACCCTCATCCCCGTGGGCGACAATATCAAGCCGCCCGACAAGCAGGACCTCATCTACTCGGCCGACTCGCCCGACTTCTGCTCGGCCAACCGCAAGACGGGCTCGCTGGGCACGCGGGGCCGCGTGTGCAACAGCACGGCCATGGACACCAGCGGCTGCGACCTGCTGTGCTGCGGGCGCGGGCACCGCGACGAGACCGTGGTGCTGGAGGAGAACTGCCTGTGCCGCTTCCACTGGTGCTGCGTGGTGCAGTGCCGCAAGTGCTCCGTGCGCCAGGAGCTCAGCCTCTGCGTGTGACCGCCCCGGCCGCGCCGCCGCCGCCGGGCTGGGACACTATGGGGGCCACCGCCGGCCCTGGGACACGGACAGGCCACCCTGGAGAGTGGGCTGGGCTGGCTGCAGGGACAGCGCGGGGAGCCCGGCTCTGCCCCCCGTCGTGCAGGGGACACTTGGGGGCTGCCCGGCGGCCCCGCGGCCCCTGCAGCGGGAGCTGCCACCAATAAAGCTATTTAAACCCGCTGTCCCGCAACACTTGCTGGGGAGGGCTGGGAAGCCCTTGCTCCGAGCTGCCGGTGTCCCAGCTCCACGCAACCAGGATCACCGCGATGAACAACCTCCGCAGCTGCCTCTGCGGCCACTTCCAAGTGGTACTGCCGGCCGCCTGCGTGCGAATCCCTCTGAGACCTCCTGTATTTTCTTCTTGCCACTTTCAGCCCCTTTGGTGGCTGCAGCTGCTGCAGGGCTGGGCACGGAGGAGTGCTGCATAGCCCTGGCACTGCTGCCCTGGTGGCATGCGAGGTATTCGCTTGGCATGCCACGGGCCGCGTGCAGCCTCACCTGCCCGGCACCGAGCCAGCCACAGCTGCGTAACTGGAGCTGCCTGGGTCCCCCTGGGCAAACGCGGGGCTTGTGACAGCCACAAAGGCCACCGGGCTGTCACTGTCATGCCATGCTGCAGCGGGGGCCAGGCGATGCCCACTGGCATGGAGCCCGGGCGAGGGGCAGAGCCGCGGGGTCCCTGCCCGCCCGCTGCCGCCCGCCAGCGGGGCAAGGCAGGGCAAGCAGGGTGCTGGTGAACGATTAACTTGGCCCGGTGAGCGTCAGGGCGGGAGCCTCTCAATCTGTCAGCTGCAGCTTTGCAGCTGGAAATTCCCTGCCGGCGTGCCCGGAGCAGCGCTGCGAGAGCGGAGGCACGCGGGGCTCCCGGGGACTCCCAGCTGCGCGCGCGCCCGCGAGCACACGATGGCTGCGGATCAGCGGGGCTGGGCGGTGCGTGCAGAGGCATCTGTGCAAGCAAACAGCTCGGGGGGCACGAGGGCAGCAAGCCCGCGCATGTCCCCGCACCGGGCGAGCGTGCCAGCTTGGCACGCTGCAGCGCGCGGGCCCCGGGCGCGCAGGGAGCGAGCTCGCCCGCGTGCCTGCAGGCGCAGCGGAGCGGGCACTGCCGCCCCTCGCCGGGCACGCGCCCGTGGCCCCGGCCCCACACGTGCTGGGAGGACGTGAGTGGGTGCAGGAGGGCCCTGCTGTGGGATCCTCCTGCAGCCCTGGAGTCACCAGGAGGGTTCGGAGTGCCGAGGTGACGCCGGCTCCCCCCCGAGACACCCGAGGCACGGTGGCCTGAGCACCTCCATGAGAAGTGAGACCGTGCGGGTGACCAGGGGCTGAGGACTGTTTCCGCCGGCTCTGTCCCAGCTCCATCCTTCTGGAGCTCCGTCATGGTTTCCCTGCCGTGGGCTGCTCCTGCTCCCGGCTGCACGGACACAGCTCTGGAGCTGGGATGGTGGTTTGGGAAGGTGCCAGTTTGGCAGGGCCAACCCCTTTCCCTTCGCACCCAGGGCACCCTGGCACTTGCCATGGGAAGGCACTGCTCAGGCCCAGCACGGCAGCCTGCAGTAGTGGGGGCAACACCCCCTTAGCTGCCCCCAGGAGCCCCCCGGAGTCCTCCTGCCGCTCTCACAGCCCCGGCTCGCCAGGAGACCCCCAGGGGCCCTGCAGCCCCCCGAGAAGCGCCCCAGCCCCCTCGAGGGGTCCCGCAGCCCCCCGCGCCCGAGCGCTGCGCCCGGCGGCCGCCAGGGGGAGCGGCGGGCGGGCGCGACCGGGGGACACGGGGACCTACGGGGGGGACACACGGGGGGGACACATGGGGGGCATGGGGGAACATGGGGCAGCATCGGGCGGGCAGAGGGGCTGCACATGGTGGGTGCATGAGGGTGCATAGGGGGTGCATGGCGGGGCTGTGGATGTGCACACGTGGGGGGCTCCACCCGTGGGGGGGGGCATGGGGCGGTGCTGGGGAGCACCTGGGAGGCCGTGGGGTGCACAGGGCTGTGCGGGGTGTATGTGTGGGGGGACTGCTGTGCATGCGGGGTGCACAGGAGGGTGCGTTTAGGGGTATGGTCGGGCGCGCGGGTGCCTGGGGGCAACGCTGCCAAAGGGCACAAAGTGGCGCTGGGGGCAGCGCCAGGGACAGGGAGCCGCGGAGCTACGGGGACCTGCAGAAGCAGCAGGGGACGATGAAGGCGGGAGGACTCAGCGGCCCCCCGGCTGCCCCCGCACCGCAGGCAGCTCCCAGGGCAGGGACAGGCTGTTGGGGACCCCCGCGGCTGCGCCAGCGCCCCGAGCAGCCCGCGGGGCCGGCAGTGCCGCTGTGTGTGCGTGTCTAGCCCCGCTCCCCGGTGCAGGACAGTTTGTGCTGCAAAACTTGCAGCATCTTCCCAAGGGAAAGAAAGGAAGTTTATAGTATTTGGGTTAAAAAAAAAAAAAATCTCAACCCTCTATAACATTAATGGCTTTCTTTTTTTTTCTCTTTCCTTTCAAATGGTAAGAGCACAATTTTCCCTTCAATTGCCCAAGCTGAAAACAGCTGGACAGATTAATTCAATTAAAAACAAAAACAAATTAAAAATAAAACACAAAACAAAATAAAAAACCCTCTCTACCAAAAATAGACTGTTTTAACCAGGGGAAAAACAAAACAACAGCAACAACAACAAAAAGACAAAAAAAAAAAAAAACCCAAACTTTTTAGCATTGATAGGCCTGTAAGGGGAAGGCTGGGAAACCCAGATAGCATCTCAGTGCTGCAGCATCACCTGTAGCATCTGAGGGATGCGTTTCTGGAGGTCACGGTGCAGCAGGACTGTGTCCCTCTGTTCCCTGAGCTGCATCCCGGAGCCGAGTGTTTCCCTGAGCGACTTCCTGGGGCCCACTGTGTCCGTGTGGTGCTGCTGCCAGCAGGACCCTGTGCTCCCAGGAGAGGGCCCAGTGCTGTCCTGTGTCCTGCACGGGGACACAGCCCGTTTAGCCTTGTTCTTCCTGGCTGCTTAGCAAGCTTGTGGCAGCCGCAGGGTGACCCTGGTCTTGGCCAGGGCTCCCGGCTCCCTCGCCTGCTCCAGGGAGGGCTCTGGGCAGTGAAGTCCTTCCAGCTCCCACCTCCAGGCTTTGCTGCTTCCTCCAGAGCTGCAGCCGTCCTCCCTTGTCCCCACGCTGGCACCCCCCACCCGTGGGTGCCCCGGGGATGCGTCTGCCCCGCAGGGGAGACTCAGCTGGAGACGCGCTCTGCCAGCCCCACAGCGGCTGTCTCCGGCCGCCCCAACTTGCAACTCGGCCCCAGGCTGCCCCTCTGGGAAAATGCTCTCGTTCCCAGCGCGTGCAAAGGCTTGGGATCCCCCTCCCGGTCATGTCAGCATCCCTGCTGTCCTCCAGGCTCTGCAGTGCTGGGGAGGCTCCGTGCTGGGCAGCCCAGGAAGGCAGCGGAGGTACCTGCACCAGCCCAGCCCATGGGGCGGTAGCCAGGACTCCTGGAAAACCAGTGTGGGGCATCAGGACAAACCTTCCCAGCAATTCAGGATCCCGGGAAGTGCAGCTCCGGATAGCACAGACACTGTGATCCTGGTGCTGCCAAGCATCCCTGGCTCCTGCTGAGCATCCCCACGTGTCTGGGTCCCACCATGCCCATGGCTGTGCCATGCTGCCTGGGGCTCTGCCCTCCCTGCTGTAGGCATGATCCCAGCTCCTTGCTAAGCCCTTCCCCAGGGGTGATTCCTCCACACATGGAGGGTTGCCACCCGTGTCCCCCACTCAGCATCCTGCTTGGCTGCACCGCTGGCCCCACGCTTTCTCCCCGGGTTGGGATGCAGAGCAGGGAGTCATGGAGCCTCCGCTCCACCAGGTGCGGCTGCCTGCTGCTCAAGCCAGGTCCCCTTTCCCCCGGCAGCCCCAGCTCGCGGGTGCTGGGAGAAGAGGAGCCGTGGGCTCTGCCCCACAGCGAGGATGCTCCTGGGGGTGGCCAGAGCGGCTGTGCTGGAGCTGGGACTCATGTGCAGCCCCGGCCCCGGCTGCCGCCAGCGTCCCAGCCCAGGGCAGCCAGGAGGACAGGCCAGGCCGGCCGGGGTGGCCGTGTGGTTTGCACCTGACTCACAGCGAGCAAACACGGGCAGGTCGCCGGGTGTGAGACGCCGGGAGGGCAGAGCTGCTGGGGGCTCGGGTGCTGCCGGGCTGGTGCATCCCGGTGCCGTGACTAACGCTGCGGCACAAGGCAGGGTGGCCCTGCAGAGCCACCCCGGCCCTGACTCACGCGGCTGCTGCTCCAGCCCTGTGGGCGCTGCCGGGCAGGGGCAGCCAGAGAGCTGCGCTGGAGGATGGCCGAGGGCTGGCCCACAGTTGCCTTCACATGCTCCAGGTGAACGTCGTCTTCCTCCTCCTGCCGCTGCTGGGCTTGTGGGTCCTGCTGCAAAGTGCCATGCAGCTCCCAGCAGCCTTCCCCACCAGTGCGGCCAGGGTGGGCTGCTGATGGATGTGTTCCTGGGTTCAGCTGGAGTCCTGTGCACCCTTAGTGCACCCTTAGTGCACAGGAACATGTCCCAGGACAGGTGGCCCTGATCAGCTTTGCAGCCCCTGTCCCCTCCAGCCATCCCTGCTCCTTGGGGGTGTGTGTGGTGCCCAGGAGGACAAAGCGGGAGAAGCATCAGGATCCCAGCTTGCATATACGAAGGGAGTGGGGCAGGGGAGGCTTGGGAGCTGGGAGGTGGTCTGTTGCATGCTGAGGGAGACATGGAGGCCTGGATGTTTTCCCAGCTCCTTGCATAAAGTACAAGTTCAGGTCTCTCCTAAGTAGCTTCTGGTCTCTGGTCCCTGGCCCAAGCAGGGGAGGGTCGAGGTCTCCCCACAGAGCCCTGTGCTCAGGACCCTCACAGGGACCTCAGCACTTTTCCTGCCCTTCATGCCAGCTCTGAGTTTTCTGGTGGTCGTGAATGAGGCAGAGCCTTGGGCTGGAGAGGGCTCTGAGGAGCAGGGTCCCATGTGCCTGACAGAGCCAGTGACGGCTGCCTGCTCAGGGCCAGCCCGAGCCCTGGCCTGGCACCACCAGCTGTGCCAGCCTGCTGGTGGGCTCAGCTCCAGGGGAGAGAAAAGCCCTGTGCGCTGTGAGAAAGGAGAGGGGAGGGAGCAGCAGGTCCCAGGACCCCATGTGCGTTAACTGTGGTGCTGTGGCTCTAAATCCACCCGATGCTTGCGGGAGGTTTGGCTTCTGCCCTCACATCTGCGGCTCCGGTCAGGACCAGAGCATCCTCCCCCGTCCTGCCTGCATGTGTTCCTGCTCTGAGGGCTCAGATCCTGTCTCTGTGGTTGTCCAAATCTCATCACACCACTAGAGAGGCTTAATCAGGTGCTTTTGGTGTTCACTGGGGTAATGCAGGGGAAAGGCTGAAGTCAAGGGCTCTCCTAGCACTTTCTGGCCCAGGGACATTGCTGCGATATGAGGAACCAGGGATCCCCCTGGCAGTCCCTCCTGCAAGCACTAGGGCCATGGGCAAGACTCAATCCCTGCACCAGCAGGAGGGTGCGTGCGAGACACCCGCTCCTGGAAGCGATTATATCATCAGGGGCTGGAGGAGCAGGAAAGCGTTTCCCCCTCATTTGCCTTGGCATTTACTTACGTGTGAGAGCCTAATGATCATGCACAAACACCTGCCTCCCCAGAGCCCAGGGTCCTCAGGAGCTGCCTTTGCAGAAGGAACCTCAGGGGAGCCCAGAGAGCACCTACCCATCCCGGGTCCCTGTTGCCCATGGAGAGGGGCCCTGGGTGTCATCTGGAGTGGCCTGAGAAAGCAGTGAGTGGTGGAGCCTGCACAGGGCTTTGTCCCACTCTGTCCCTGCCAGGCTCCAGCCAGCCCAAATGGGACTGGGAGGACCCCGGAGGGCAGCAGCCATGGGGGAATGGGCTGGGTACCGGGGGGTCCTAACACAAGAGGCCACTCTGTGCACTCAGGGGGCTGCACTCAGGGCTAAAGGATCCCAGAGCACGCTCCCAGCTGGCCATGTGAGCAGTAGGGCTGGAGCGGCCCCCTGTCCATCTTCCCGGCTGCCCTGCTGGATGAGTCCCCCAGGGAGAGGTTTTGGGCACAGGAGAGCAAAGGGCACTCCCCAAACCAGAGAAGGACCCTAGGGGGATGCCACCCCCCCAGCCCCAGGAGTCCGGAGGGGGCAGCACAGTCTTCGGGCCCAACCCCAGATTGCAGCTCATTTCCCAGAGGAAATGTGTTTTCCTCCGTGGTGCAAACAGGAACCGACACGCATGCGGAGCTGGCAGCCCCTGGCAGTGCAGCTCTGCAGCACCCGCCTGGGGGCACAGCGCCTTGCCAGCTGCCGTGCGGATGGGTACAGCACTGGTGCCAGCGTGCCCTGGGCTGCTGCTGCAGGGACTCAGGGCTGGCCACCAGCATCCACGGGCTCCCAGGAGAAGAGTCCCGTGGCCCTGGGGCACGGAACCAACTTGTTGGCCTGGGCTTTCCTAGGGCCACCTGCCTGTCCCCACGTCAGGCCCCAGGACTGGCACAGGATCAGGATAGTCTAGAAGGCAGGAGGCTGAATGTGACCCCCCAGTACAGGGCTGAAAGAGCCTGAAATGGGGCTGCCACCTCCAGCTGCCAGACCCAGGGACACTGTGCACCCTAGGTCCCACCCCCAGCACGTGCCTTCCACACCCAGCCCCGTGCACACCCTCTCCCCACCACACGCTCAATCACATTCCCCTGAACACCCGCAGGCTCCCATGTGCCTTGTGCCACCCCTCACAGACACCTCGTGCCCCACGGGGCACTCACCCCATGGCCTGCACATCCCCACTGAGTGCACACTCACTCCACGCACCCAAGACCTCTGTGTCCTGTGCACATTCACCCACAGCACCCCCCCAGAGCCCACGCCATGGGCTCTCACCCCACTGAGCACATTCACACACTCTCAGGCAGCCCATGTGCACTCTCGCCCATGCCACGCACACTCTGCCCACATCCCGTGCACACTCATCCCGCTACACACACTGCACCCTGTGCACACTCACCCCATGCCCTGTGCACACTCGCCCTACACCCTCACACCCACCAGGCACATTCACACCTACTAAGCCCACACCATCCACTCAGTCCTGTCGCACTCCCCCCAACTCCCCCTGCACACACACACACCTGCACCAGGCACCCTCACCCACGTGCCGTGCACGATCACGCCACGCACGCTCCCCACGCTCACCCGTGCCCAGCTGCTCACAGCACTCACAGCACCCCGTGCCCTGCTCACACGCCCCGGTCCGTGTGCCGAGCACCCTCTCCCTCACTGCACACTCACCCCAGACCTCACGCACACTCGCTCGCTCCCCGTCACGCACATTCCCCACGCTGTGCACACCCCCCACGCTCCCCGGTCACGCTCCCCACGCCCCCGCACTCCCCGGGTGGTCCCCACGCGCACTGCCCCGATACACTTCGCAGCGCCCCGCACCGCCCCGCTCCCTGTGCCGGGCACCCCCTGCTCCCTGCGCCCCCCGCACTCTCCTGCCCCCCACGCCCCGCGCACTCACCCCCGCCGCGCGCGCTCGCCCCACGCCCCGCGCGCGCTCCCCGCGCCCCGGGGGCGCTGCCC
>JAVCKT010021364.1:8553-38048 GCA_032273925.1 Rhynchotus rufescens
GGCCCCAAAGGTGCAGGTGCATCGTGGTAGGGAAAAAGTAGATAATTGGGGTGTTTTGCTGCATGCCCTCTGTAACCCCAAGCTTCCTCCCTCAAGGACCACTAATACTATCTCTGTAATAGGTCTTTAGCAGCTGATGCTAAAAGTTCAGCTTTAAATCTCTCTTTCTAAGGAAAATAATGTCTATGCTGCTGGCACCTACAGATCTTTTGTTAGTTTTCCTCTGTGTTGAACCTGAGGTAACTCTGTGCAGTGGTTAAAGAAGCGATGTTGCTGGGTGGGACTCCCCAGGTTGGCTCCTGGCTGTGAGATGTTTTCACAGAGCTGTGAGTACGTGTGGATGCGCAGCAAAGTGGAGCTAACTTTCACACTCAATTTATTCGCTGTGTTATCCTAATGTAATTGCTTGTGCCTGCTTTTGGGGACGTTCAGGTGTGTGTTACATGCAAACTAAAGCCCTGGCGTGTTAGGGTAGCTTATTCCTTTGCCCTTGTCTTACATTAGCTTTGCATTAGGACCAAGGGCCCAAGTGTGGTGTGAGGAAGGGCTGGTGCTTTGTCAGGCCTTCTGGAAGTGCTCTGTGCCAGCTTGACCTCAGAGCGTGATTTTTTAAATATTAACACTGTGCAGGTGAGAAATTTAGGTTGAATTAGATTGAAATTCACTTGTACGGTTGAGTTAATCTGTCCATTGGAAAAAATTGCCCTGCAATAAAAGTGTCTTTACGTAGGTTTCCACATTCAGTCAGAAGGGTGGGCTGCTTGTCCTCAAAGAGGCTGCAACGAGATGAAAACTTCTCCTCAGCACAATTTGCCATCGGGCAGAGCGGTAGCTTATTCAGCTGGAATTTCCTAAAATCCTGTGCCTTGAGGTGGACAGCAGTGGAAAGTTTTGTTAGGCTTGGGGTGCCGAGTGGGTGTTAGCTGGAGCGCAGCAGATAGAGGCAGGAAATATGCCATTGTGAGCCACCAAGATAAACCAGATGTGGAGTCATCAGGTTAGTGGGTGGTACTATATTTTGCTCGTGAAAAGAATAGGACTTTGTGCTGCTGAAGGAGAGCATCCTGTCACGCAGCCCTTGGGTATTATTCAGAAATCCATATGCGCCAGGAAAAGCTGTCACCCATTGCCTTAAATATCTGGTGGGGTGACTTTTCTTACTTGGTGAAGCAGGAGAAACTGAGAAGTCTTGGAGAAAATGCAGTAAAGTCTGAAACATAATGAGAACATTTTTTATTTTTTTAATTTCAAAGAGACTGTTCCAGAGTCTGTTGTCTGCAGTGTATGGACTCAAACACAGTCTAATATGTTTTTTTGATGGTTACGTTTGACCTTAACTTTGGTAGGCAGCCTTTTGCACTTTAAAAAATATCAGGATGGTTCTTTAGAGCTCAAAATATGCCTGAGTGACAAGACAGGAGTCCCACTTCTAAAGAGATGACAATTACTTCACCTGTGAGGCTGATGAAGACCTGAGAATTGTTAACAGGTGTCTCTGCAGCTGTATTGAAGGTTTCCTTTCTGAAAGAAAAAATTGGGAAAGTAACGTAGTAGGAGCCATGGTGAAGTATTGCTGCTTTTAATACTTACTCAATTATTTAGATTTGATTCCTAAGTTCTGATTTTTGTGAAGAAGAGACCATTTTGAAAGCAGCGTAGTGAAGGCTTGCTCTTGGTTTCTCATTAGACAGATCTTCTCCCATCAGAGTGTGATGGGAGAAGATAGATCATGCTCTTAAACTAGTGTTAAGTTGATGTGTGTTCAGTGTCTTGCCTTCAGCTCTTTTTTTTTTTTCCCCTCTTTCCCTTGGAGTCAGAGTGTTTGTAGAGAGCTACCACAGGTTCATCTCTCTTTTAGCTTTTACAGAACATATGGAACCACTTGGAAAGTCCTGGTGCAAAGCGAATTTCATCTCTTCCCCCAGGCTCTGTCTGTGGGCGCTGGACAGGCGTTCCAGGAGCTGCTGCTCCTCGTGCTTGGAGGATGCTGCTCTGCAAATTTAGTGTTATTAAAAGGCTTACTCCACCAGCACTGTACTTGATAGATATCCTGCGCTGCATTAACAGCTGACCCCTAGTGTAAATTACAGCCTATAAGTGTGGCAGAGGATTTTGAGCAAATCTGCTCTGTGAAATGTTTGCTTCTGGATAGAGTGGGTTTTCTGTGGAACCTATTGGTCAAATTCCTGTTACAGAGTTGCCTTAAAATTGGGGGAAGCGGATTCGGTGCACAGGTGGTTCCCTGTGTTTCTGCACTCTTTGTAAACCTGTTAGACTTAGTGTTAGACAAGTGTGGCTCGCAGACTGTTAGTGTTCGCTGGGCACGTGGCCTTAATGCTCCTTTAGCTCATGTGCATCTTTTATACATCTGCTCAGAATTCCCCCCTCATTGTTGCACGTGAATCCATTTCAGCTGCTGAAAAATGTGCACAGAGATTTATTTTCAAAGGTGATCATGCTCTTCCACTGCCCTAAGAGAAATTACAACTGCTGGGTTTCAGCAGCGAATCCTCCCTCTGAGGGCAAAAAGACTTTGCCAGAATATGTAATGTATAAGAGACTTGGATGGAGACATTGGGCTTGAAACTATTCAGCAGATTATTCTTACAGATGATAAAGCCACTCTTATCAGTGATATAATTTCTTTTTACACAGTCTTCATAAATCATAATAGCAAAAATTGACATACACATCTTAAAAATTGCTGCCTTGCTCCAGACACTACCTCACTGAGAACATGCAGCTGGTCTATGTTTTAATGACTAAAGTATTTGACACTAGGGCTTCTTTTGTCTGAAATGCCTTTTCAAATGTCCCTCTGGGTAAGTTTTTTTTATTCATACAAACGCACTTCAGAGTAACTGGCCTGTGAAATTTCTATCAGAAAAATTAGGTCATTTCCCTCTGTATAACAGAACTAAACAAATCAAATATTTGGAAGTTCTTGGTTCTTCTGACCACTTGGACACAGTAACTAGAAGAGGGACAGCCGATTCCCTCTTGTGAGTCCAGGAGACTCAACAGTCGGAGGCATCAGAGATTAATTTGTTGCATGTTTTCTCTGGTTGATCTCTCTTGACCTTAGTGTGTCTAAGAATACTTCTGATTTTACATTTATATTTTTTTTACTCTGTTTTGAAGACTAAAGATAGCAGTTAGTGAAGCCTCTGAAAGAGATGGCTGCCAGAAAGTCCGCGATTTGTTGCTGAATGCCTGCTACCAAGGGAAGTAGCCTTTCCATTAAATCTTGATTTCTGCTTACTGCTGACAAATAAAAACTATATCAATATGTTTACACACACAAGATCTAATTTCAGAGCCCATATCCTTCCCTGCTTTTCCCATTCAACCCTTGCAGTGGTGGGGGAAGTTTGGACCACATAATGTTGCTTTTATGTCCAAACCCTTGTAGAAGAAGAGGGGACGACTTGCACTGAGCCTCGTAGCTTATTCTGCCTGAGACTTCTGAGTGTCACTTCCCATCGCTGGGATCCCTGTGACACAGGAGCTGGTTACATAATTAGCTGGTTCACGGCTCCGCTGAAACTGCCAGCAGTGGAAAATAGGCCACTTGTGTCACCGGGCAGCGGGCCCCACGAGCTGCCGTGTTGTCATCCTCCTTGTGCAGTTTGTGTGTTGATCCTCATTGCTTCGTGTCTAACCATAAACCTCGTCTTAAATATTAAAATAAATGCTGGCCAGCAGGTTAATGTTTAAGTGCCTCTGTGTTAAATATATGATGTTTTTGACCATGGAAGCATAAGATTCTTGAATATCCTTTGGAAACTATGCTAAGCTTTTTAAGTAATCAAATGTGACAAATCTACTGATTCCTGAAAGTGTTGCCCAGCTTTGCACATGTAAACACCACAAATCCCTGCCTCTTAAGGCATGAATTGATGCTAGCAGTGAGCGAGAACCGTTCTGACTGAAAGCTAACCCAGAAGCCAGTGTGTGTACAGTTTCCAACTGCTCCAGCAGTTAACATTTAAGATCACAGGAAAAAAAACAAAGCCTCGAGGCAACTAATTATAGAAGAATGAGGATTGTAGCAGAAAGTGTGAGGATGCCTTAAATCTACTTCTGTGCATTGTTATGATGCAAAGGAATGCAGTGCAATCCTTAATCTTTAAACTTTTCAGATTTGTGTATAACTGCCAGTTGTTTGCGAAGCCTTGCAAAAATGAGTTTTATATACAGCTTATTACACAGTTTGAAAGCTCTTCTGTCTTTGGCCAAAGCTAATGTTTTGAATAGTTTAATAAGCTTCAAATAAAGAACAATATTCAAATAAAGATTTGAATATTAATCTCTGGAACAAAGGAAAATGCAAGATTGCCATAAAAATGGTTTGGATGACCCTGCAAGAGTCTTCCTTTTAAATGTAATTTAGGAATTGGAAACCAAAAAGTTATCTCTGGGTTTTATTTTTAAATTCTGTTTTTATCTTCCTCAAATTCTTGCAGTACTTGGAGAAAAGGTACAGGTACACCTGAGCAATGTGTTTCTAAAACTTTGAGTTATCAACACTTAATTAAAAAAAATCATCTTCGGTTTATTAACTAACGCTGAATTGGGAGTGTAGGAATTGCACATCAGAACAGTTGAAACTCAGAAGTCTGCCAGCAACTACATGCAGGTGTAGAGGGTCTAGGAGAAATAGTTGGTTTAAGCTTCCCAAAAGGTTGTTTTAGGATAGACATTAACAAGAGCAACTCATCAGAACAACCCCCCTTTCTAATGTAAGGGTTAAGGTCCAGAATAGATGGTCTAACCTACTGATCTTCTGCCATGGGAATGTCATAATACTGCAAGGCTGCCTTCTGCAGTGCAGATGTGGAAGTGGGCCCTGCCTTGAGACAGGTCATGTCCTGACTAACCTCCCGAGTTCCTTTGCCGCCTCGGGCTGGGATTTGTGAGAATATGAAGAATAAAGCCTTTGGGTATTCCATACCCAGTATGGCATGAATAGTTCCAGTGATACAGAGTTGCTGGAAGGGCCACTTGACAACTTCCCCCAAAACATTTGATGTCATAATTAATTTGTTCATTTTTAGGTGAAGTCAAAAAAACTTTAAGATTGAAAAAGAGTTTAGTTTCTGGAGTGCTTTTTAAGTTTCGAGGGCATGTTGTTATGTGCTAGTTTGACTTGTACTCCTGCAAAGTGCTTTCTACTATTTGTCCAAGACTAATAGCAAAACCCATCATCTGTGAAAGAGAACACAAACTTCGTTGTGTGGAGGTGAAGATTGAGTTTATTGCTTGCTGTACCATCATCTCATCAATTTTTCTTTCTGAGGTAATTTAAACAATAATTTTGAAAAAACGCGTTTGGTTTGAACGTTTCCTCAGCAACCTCTAAAGGTATTTTATTTCTGTTGGAGCTTTTATATTATGTTGTTTTATATGTGTTCTCTACACACAAGGTTTTTTGTTTTCTGCAAAAGCACTATTGGCTAATTTCTGGTGCAAAGATTAAATCTCCTAGAGAACATCTGGCTGAGAATTGCCAAGGTCGTGACTCACATCCATTTGTTGCTATCAACAGTAAGTGCGCACATATCCATTCAGTGCATGTTAATATTGCATTCATAGTATTTGCCCTTTCATGGGAGAAGTGTCCTCGCTTTCTCCAGAAATGTGAGTTGCTCTCTCTGATCCTTGGGATAAGGGGAGCTCTTTACACAGGTGCCCACGTTCCCCCTCGGCTGCTGTTCAGCAAACCCCGTGGTGACTGTGGTGCCTTCTGCCCTTCACATCCATCTTTGTGCACTGAGTTGTTATGTCTCCAAGGCCTTGAAGATTTTTGTGGTAATGTGATATGGTGCATTTGGATGGGCATAGGACAGTACCTAGGCACTGTTTTTGTTTGTTTTTGTTTTTCTTCTTTAGTGTCAAAGATAATTTACTTTCAGCGATGTTAAAAGACTGTATATAAACCTGTTGGGTTTGTGTATCTGCTCTTCAAAGAGGTTTTCATGCCTTCTTTGCAGCACGGAACAGACTTTGGTGGTTTGTTTTAGTTAAGCCTGAATTCTGCTGATGAGCTCTTGTTTGAAACTGAAAGGGGCAGACTGTACCTTAAACTAATGGCAGCTCTATTTTCTTTGTCTATGAAATTTTGAAATATCATTCATAAAATGCAGTTGCATTGGCAAGCTGCACAAATATTTCAAATTTAAAGTCAGGTAGTTATTTACTTATTCAACACTTCTGATAAAAATGCAAGGGCATTAGAGAACGTCTCAGTCTGTAGCGGATCTGTCTGCCAAGTTTCTTCAGGAAATATTTAAACCTTGATTGCTGCCAGTTAAAATCTCAGATGTGAGAGTTATTGTGGCATCGGTTAAATGCGGGAGCTGCGTGTATCTTTTCTCTGCCTGGTGGGAAGAAGTGTTCAGAAATAAACCTGAGATTGAGAAGGAGACCTGATGCTGTTGCGCCTTAGCTTGGCTTAGCCGAAGCAGGGGAGAGGCTGTTGGCGCTCTGCTTGTGCTGCTGAAGGGTGTTTGTGCAGGAACCTGAAGGTATATGCAGAGACTCCAAGAGCTCAGAAGACCAGGGGACAACTAAACAGCACATATGATGTCTAAGGCCACTGATATTGGTAGCTCTGAGCTCTTGGCTTCTGCAGAAGCCATGCAGTGGGAAGAACAAGGGTTTTTGGTGGAGGGCATTAAGTGTGAAGTCTAAGCGCAGATGAGGCGTCTTTTGCCCTTGCCATGAAGAAGTGCGGTGCAGCAGCGTCATTTCTGCAGCGGTTGAGAGCCGCTTGGTGCCCGGCGAGCCCCCACGGCGCGGGCAGGCGCTCTCGCTGTGGCGGCACAGGGCCGCCAAGCGACGGGAGGCCGCGCGGGAGCAGCCGCTGCCGCCTCACGTGCCGCGCGGCCGCTCTGGCAGCGTGTGGGGAAGCGGGCGCCTGCTTGGGAGGGTGGCGGGAGGCAGGCGGTGTTGATCCTGCTCCCTTTCTCCCCTCTCCAAGCAAGGGGCAAGTTGCCAGGCACGGGGCCTGAATGGTTTGGAGCTTTCGCTGGAAACATTTTGCTTATGCTCGGGTAAATGAGATGTGCAGATACCTCAGGGAAGCTGGAAGTCGTCCTGTTTGTAAGATGTTCTGCTTAGGAGAAATGCAATCTAGAGTGCTCATTCCATGCGTACGTCTTTGTCTCTCCTTTTCTTTTCTGTAAACCTCAGCCTTATTTCTGTCTGCACTGCCCCTTTCTAAAGAGAAGTTGCCAAACTCCATTTACTGAAAGCCACAATTTTCCCGAGACAAAGACGCACAGATAGAGAGTTTCCACATTTCCCCCACTTCCAGAGGAGTCACGACAGGCTTGAAGATCCATTTACAGTAGCTGTTGAAATAAATACGTACTTCCAGACACACGGTAAATACAGGCTTAGCTGTTGTACTGGTGAGCCTAGGATAGCTGGGCCCTGTGATTAAACACTTCGTGGTGGGGGAGCCCTATGAAGCAGCGAGGATCCTGTGCACGGGCCCAACAGGGCGAGCGAGGGGAGGGCAGCTGCTGCACGGGCCGCTCCGCAATGAGGCCTCGGCCTCCCAAGGCTCGTCTTGAAAGAGCTCTAAAGTGTCAGTTCTTTCTTATTTACCTTCTGGTTTCTATGCAGCTTCCCTTTCAAGCCGCGCTCCAGCGGCGAGGGCTGGTTCAAAATGAAATTCCTGCCGATCTGCTCCAGCGGGATCTTCCCTGGTTTTAAAAACGCTGTATATTAAGGCTCAGAATTAAAATTTTCTATCATTCACCCCACTCAAATTTCTTGAAAGTATTCCGAGTTTCACCTCCCAGTTGCAACTGTTAGTTATTCTCATAGACTACTTTAATATGGTGCATTTTTCCTGCCTGTCTACTTCAGATGAATGTAGTATATTAATTTGTGAAACAAAATCTGGGAGGTTTCAGCTCTCTGCTGATAGACTCTTCCTTGGTGGGGTCGGACTTCTCAGGTGACTATTAATCCTAGATTTAGCACTGTGCTGTGCCTCCCGTGGTGACTCTGGGCCTTTAAAACCCTTTTTTCACTTCCAGCTAGCGTAGCGTATAAGCTCCTTGGAGCGGGAGCTGCATGCAGTTCTGCAGTGCCACGTAAATCAGAGAAAATCTTTTTGGCCTATAGCTTTTATCATAAGTAAGTAATACTGCAGAGCACTTTTATTTAGTGGTTTCTATGGTTTTCTTGAAGAGTTAAGTACCTTGAAAAAGCATGTGAGCATTTCTGAGGGAACATTTCCTTCCCCCAACAAAAAGAGCTAGGAATGGAAAAGTTAGGGGAGAAATCGGAAAACCTCAGGAACATTTTTTTGCTTGGAATGTATAATGAAACTCCACAGAGCTCTGAGCACTGTGCTCCAGTGGATGCCTTCAAATTGCTTTCTGTATAAGCTAACGTTACGCTGCTAAGTAGTGTTGCTAATTTAAAAGCACTGAAGCTCACTGTTTCTCTTTAGCATTATTTCTTAGTATCGTGCTTGACAATACCAAATAGCATAGGTATGCAAATACATGGGCCGCTGATGGTTTTAAAAATGTTTCATGAAAGGCCTGATTTCTTCGAATCCATATAAGAACCTGATGTTGCAGTGAAAGTGAACAGTTTTACTTGACAGGTAAAAAATATGGATGTTTTGTTTGTAGCTTCAAAATTCTTGTGTTTGGACAAGAGAGTACTTTCTTGTCCAAAATGTGAGCATCTTCCCACATAAATATATATATATATATGTATATATATATATGTTATTATTCACAACTAATATATTCTCAATGGTCTCTACAATGAATCCAGATCGAGACTGAGTTTTTAAACCAGCACTTTCAGGCGCTAAGGTTGTTCCCTTCTTCTCTTTTTCCTGCAGTACTTGGGCCATGTTGAAGTGGATGAATCGAGAGGAATGCATATCTGTGAAGAGGCCGTGAAGAGACTCAAATCTGTATGTATATCTGTTTCACGAAAACGAAGTTGGCTTTGGGGCTGCCAGTGTCCCTCCCCAAGGCCCGTTTGGCAGCAGCGTCCCCGATAAAGCCTGAACCTTTGACCCACGTTAGCGGAGCAGTTGGCGCTGTGAGCGCTGCTCTCGCAGGGGGCCGTGCTGAGCTGGCCCTGAGAGGGAGAGAGTTACAACTGCTCTTTCTACTTGCAGAAACTATTTGCAAAACAAATGTGTAAAAATCCTCTGTGACCTTTCAGACTAAGTTGGTACCCATATGGGCCCTCAACCGTTGTTTTTTAACAGTTCTTTCTCTCTCTCCCTCTCTCTTTCTCTCTCTCCCTCTGTTGCCTGCCACTTTAATAGTGACTTAATTCACCTTTATTAGAGAAAGCGTTACTTGATTATGACTTGATTTAAACTGCTTTTCTTCTAATGCACTGCAGCATTGTCTTCATGCATGAAATAATCCAGCTTGCATCTGCTCCAAGTGGCCCGGAGGCTGCCTAATTCTGACGTGTCACGAAGCGGGCTGCTCTTAGTTTGGCTTCTGTGAACGTTTGATCCTGCAAATGGCACTTGTTCCAAGTTCTTTGTGCTTCTCCAACTCACTTGAAGAGGCCTTGTCATCTCTTTCCTCTAGTGTTATTATGGCAAAGTCCTGCGGAAATAGCAAATGCTAAACAGCCAGTGGTCAATCTGTCGAGGAACTGAGACTAAAACAGCCTTGAAGAGAACAGAAGGAAAAAGGACATTAAAATGTGCAGGCTGAAGGGTGGTACAGCACTGCAGTCCTTTTCATCACTTCTCTTATTTGTCTTGGCTCTGTACTTTTTTTTTTTTTTAGCAGAAGAAACTCTCATATCCTTGTAGCTCAGCAAAATTACTGTAAAGTAAATCAAACACTTTTTCTGCCTCTTTGCTAACTTAAGATGTCTGCTACTGGACTCTCTTTTTTCTTCACCAAACGTGACAGCTCAAATGCTTTCCAACGGAACCCTTTGTCTTTCCTTCTTCCTAGCACACAATAGAGGATTATAGGTTATCTTTTCTTCCTCCTGTTGTGCTGTAAAGTTTCTGAATTGGTTTACTGCTCTGATTAAAATCAAGTCTTTTCATTCTTTTCTCTCTCGGCCAATGTATAGCAACCTGTTAAGGCTACATCCCATCTGTTCCCATTCAATCCAATAGTGATTGGTGATTAATTTTGTTTAAAAGGGCCACAAAAATATAAATGAGTTTCTTTGTTCTATGGATTTAGTTGATATAGCTAAAATTGCAAGTACAGGCCACATAATGAATGGCATCCATTTTTTGTCTCATTCTGTTCTGCTTTTTGTTGTATTAGAATATTTTCTGTTAGCACACTGAATAGTGTGGCACTCTCTGCCTTGTGTAATTTCTCTCATTCTCTTTTCTGGGGAGCTAAGCTGTGAACTATTTGTTCTCTGATTTTTTTTTTTTATAAACTTTAAGCCCACCAGCCATGTAAACGTAGCTAAGTTTTTTTTTTTTTTTTTTTTTTTTTTTTAATATAAAAAGAGCCACAGTTAACATTTAACACACAGTTTCTTTTGGAACCTGGATGGCTCCAGCACTGTGATTCTGAATCAACTGAATCACTCATTTATATATCACATATCTACCTTTTAGTTCAGATTATGCTTCTACACTGTGCCTCTGCTTTCTTTGCATAGAGAAATGAAATTATTTCTCTCTTCTGTGTTCCATGATTATTCCGAAGTGTGGATGGCAACAACTGACCAAGTCCCATTGATTCCTTCAGATGTTTGAAGTTTTGAGTGTTTGTAAACAAACTGGACATGAGCACATCTCTCCGTGTCTCAGTTTTGGAGGCAGAGGAGCAGATGTGAACTTCTCTTAGTAGAAGGCTCAGATGGCTGAGGTGACTTTGTTCATTTTAGTGGCGAGACTCCATCAGATCCAAGGTTCATTCAGAGCTGCTCACTGCAATTCAACTCCCTCTTCCCTCCTCTAGCACCAGGTTTTGCTTTTGGGGGCATTTCTTTGGAGCTTAGGCACTGTTAGGAGTCTAGCTCCCTACTTTTCTGTGCTCTCTTAAGCAGCCAAACCATGCTACTAGGTGACAGACATTTCAGCATGCAAGGAATGTAATAAGGCTCCATTTTGCTCCTTAGGTAGCCTCTTGCCTTTGCAGGGTTGGTTATTTTGATCGCCTTTCTCTTGGTCTTGCCAAAATTGCAAGTTGAGCTGCAGCCCTTAAACTACGTTAAGGGAAGTTGGAATTCATTTTCAGGTGGTTAAAGTACATCCAAATGTACATGGCCTATTCTGATCTTCATTCTTTTGCAAAGATTTTATAAATCCAGTCAATAGCATAATAGTTCTTTTCTCCTAAAGACAGGATTGTTCATATACTGCAGTCTTGTAGCTTCTAAATATTAAGTCCTTTCTGGCCTTTGCCTATTTTAATAGATTCTTTAATAGATGTATTTTCTCTAATTCTTGTTCTCCAATGCAGTAGTTGGCATTTCAGATCTGTTCTTTTATTATATTTATTTTTTTAGGATTGACTGATGGGTTTTGATTTCTTCTCAAGGGCTTTACCAAGAAATTTATAAAGCAGTGTTAATATTGTTAGGAAGCAAATAAATCTTTCCATCTCTTTAGCATGAGAAATATCTTTTCCATTTTTTTTTATTACAAGCTGTTGTGAAGTGGGACAGTTGTCTTTTGAGCAAGACAGGCTCTGCAAGTCGCAAAGCTTAAATTCAGTTGGTGGTAAGCATTTTGTTCTGGGAGGGTTTAATTGATAACTGACTACACGAGTTCATTTTTAGCTAAAGAATCCTCATTCATGATGTATTCTGTGTTCCTTTTCACACGTACAGTACAGCATTAATAGGTCAGAAACCTCTGTATTCAGCTGTCAGCCTCTGTTATTAACATCTGGGTTTATTCTTGATGAATAGTTTGCAATTTTCCATTAGTAAGATATCTTAACTGTATGTACATTTTAGATCTGATACGCTTGGACACTAAGCAACTTTTTCTCCAAAACTGTTTAACTGAATTAAAAACATATAGTGCAGACTGCAACCTATCTTTGTAAGGGCCTTGTAATGTAGCCTTGTGAATACATTTGATTAGCTACTGGGCGATAGTATAAAGACAAAAGTTTGCTCTCACATGTCATGTTTTGATTTTAAATCTGCTTTAGTATGTAGTATTGGTTTCTAACTTGCCATTTTTTGTTTTAAGTGATGCATTTGTTTTAATATATGTTCTTGTTTTAGCAGGTAAAGAAACATAATTTAATATTTTAAAACACGCATTAGTTATTTCTAAACTACATTAACGTAGCGTTGTTTTAAAATCCATTTTGCATGATATCTTTTCCATTAACCTTTTCTGGTTTATTAAAAAAAAATAATCTTCTTTAACAAGCATTTTGCTGAGAGCAAAATTAACCATCATCTAAAAATGAGGGATCTTCTGGTGAATCTCTTTAGCTTGTGCTATCTTTAAAAAGCTTTTATTTAGTGTAATGCAGTAGTCATTGCTCAACTTGGCAGCAGCACCCAGCCCCTTCTCATTATGTACACGACACTGTGATTAATCCATTAGTTCCCCTTCTAGTACTCAGTGCATCCTGTCCAAATATATGACCATTCTTGCTTCTAAATGTCTTTAATCCTTTCAGCTGACTAAAGTTAGAGATGGTCTTAAACAGTGTGTGGCCTAATACAAGTGTGCTATACTATACTTCTAAAAACACTCTGTGGGAAGGCATTGGGCAGAGAGAGACAGCAACAAAAGCCAGGAAATGCAGAGTTCAGAGGGACACTCCCCTCCCAACTTCGTGTTTCCTGGCTCTGGGTGGCTTGTGGCAGCAGCTTAGCTTGCTTTTAACTATGTCCTTGTTCCAGCCAGTTCTTGAGATGTGCTCTTGGATTATTTGTAACACTATCTTTAATACGTTATCATTTAATAGTGATCATCGTGATGGGATTTCATGCTGATCCTTTGGTGTTAGGAAGCTCCCCTCTGCCCCGTGGAATTCCTAAGTTGTGCATTGCTTCTGCAGTTAGTGCCCTACGGGGTGTCCTCCCATATGGAAAGATCCAGCAGCAGCAATAGGGTTCCCAGCTCCCTTCCCTCAGCCCTGAGCGGCTTCTACCTGTGCACGGAGAGCACCCTGCCATGAGACCTCACCCCTGAGAGCAGTTCAGACAGACCTGGCAGTTTTCTGCTTGCAGCCTGGTAACAAAATGAAGCTGGTTAGCTGAACTGCATGCAAATGCACTTAAAAATGCGTTGCCTTTTTCTTTTTCTTTTTTTTTTTCCTTCTCTCTTTTAATGTGAATTTGCGCAATCAGGATAATCGTTTCCAGCCTGCAGAGATGTAGGAATTCCAGTTCATTTCTGTGTGTTGGCTTAGCTTCTGCTGCTGAGAGCCGACTTTAAGGAGATCTTGTTCTATCTATAAATTGAGAGCAGTGCAGTGAATACCTGGCGTTTGTATCAAGATGCAGTCTTGAAAAGGCCTGAAGGAGAATGAAAGAGGAAGGGGTCTTATTTGTGTCTTGGTTATATCACTTTCACGATAAGAAATTCCTTGCTCTTCAGAGAAGACTGTAAGATTCTAAGTGTAAGAGTAGCTGGCAAACAAAAACCCAATAACAAAATGCAATGAAGGGAAGCCCAAAAATGCTTTTTCAGTGCTTAATCTTATGCCAGTAATCATAGATGCTGCTTCAGCTTACAAGGCTTTTGTCCTGGCAAAGTCTGATCTATGCAAAGCAAACTTAACTGCGATCCAAGAGTTAAACGTTGCCTTTCACAGGGGCTGCCACAGTACAGTGTTTTAACTGTTTAACCATCACGTCTGCTGCCAAGTTTGGTTTATAACTTAACTAAAGAGGACTAAACAAGTGAGAGTGAAAACAAAGTAACCACTTTGCATGAAATTGGGGCTGAGGTTCTCTTCTTTCCACCAATTTCAGAGCAGTTTGCCTATTAGAATTCTGTGTGTGCCCTCTTCTCTGCACTTTCATGGGATCATTTTCACATTTGCCTGTCGCACCTTCTTTTGGATAACTCTAAACACCCCTTCCTTTCCCTCCAAACCCTATTCTTGTGTGTGCTTGTTGGTTTGAAACCCTGGGACATTTTAGCTACCTACAGTAATAGCGCTCGACTTGTCCCCCCTGTTCCTCCAGGAAAGGAAGTTCTTCAAAGGCTTCTTTGGAAAAGTAAGTTTAATGCCTCATTTGCACTTGCACTATAAGGAGTTACATCCCTGGTATAGCACTGCCATAAGACCCAGCTATTGAGAATCCCTTAATCCATTGGAAATATGTTGAGCAAGTAGAGAATATGGTTGAAAGAGCAAACTGAAACAGAAATCACGAAACCATATGGGCCATATCAGAAAACAGTGTTTGGAAATTATTTGTTCTCCCTGAAAAAAGTGGGAATTTCCTTTTCCATCCCCTGAACTTGTGCTGGCCAAAGTGACCCTGGCAAACTCAGGCGGAGCGGCGGGATCCATGTCCTGCAGCCCTGCCCGGCCGGCTGCTCCCAAACGTTAGAGCAGGAAGAAAACGTGGGGCTGGCACCTGCAGCCTCCTCCGCCTCTCTTTCTTGAGCACAGCCCTGCTCAGAGCTGTGTGAGACCAGGCATCCACAGCCTGCTTGTTCTTCTGATTGCTTCCCAGCTGAAGAGCTGGAAAACTGCTGCTTCCAGCATCTCCTGCTGCTTCCACAAGGCTGCTTAGGTGGGAGTCAGTCTCCTCCTGTGACTGCAAGGGGAGCAGCTCCATGGATGCTGTGAAAGTGCTGTCCTGGAGACTGGCATTGTGTTACTGCTGTCTGAAAAGATCTTTTTTTATTTTGTTTTATTTTTTCACTTAGTTTTCAAGTGGAATAAATCTAAGGATCTGCTTTTGAAATATCTTGTTCTAAACATAATCTTGGCTTAAGTAGAAACTAAGAGGTTTGGAACTCTTTTAAGAGGCTAAAATGGCTAACAAGTTTTTTTTTTAAATATATTTTATTTGCTGCTCACATATGGAAAGCTTTTGAAGCAGATTATTTTCCGGTCACAGATTAGTTTTGGCTTTGCTGGGGAGTGAGTGAAGTTTTTCAGCTGCTCCTTTCTCGCCTTTGGAGAGCTGAGATTGCAGAGCAGGTCGTGGAGGAGAGAGCTCTTCCCCGGGCCATGCTTCTTCCTGGGATCTGGGAAAACGCGTGACTGTGAGTGGTATGAACAGCAACAGGGAAAACTCTAAACTTTTTAAGATCAAACTACTTAAAAATCTGTCTTTGACATTGTTTCTTTTTCTGGAGTTATCTAGTGACTGTGCCAACTTGCCTGTTATATCTTAGTTTGTTTTGGTTTTTGTTTGCTTGTTTTAAGACCACTAGTTTTCCCCTGCATGTAAATTGCTTTGCCTTTTATTGTAACACCTTGTCCAAAAGGGTCTCGCTTCTGCTTGAGTCTCTGAGGCTGCATTTGTTAGCACTGGAGCCCCTTAAATGCAGTGTTCAGGTATCCTCAAAAGCTCATAGTGCCTTTATTGCAGCTTGCAATAGTGAGGAAGACTAACAGTTTTATCCTTCTCCTGTTGGCTATCTGATCTGTAATTTCTCCACAAATGCCTTGCATTGGAATTAATATACACAGCATAGCTTAAATTTGCTACGAGCTTTTAAAAAGCCCATCAGAGCAGGTTGGTTTCTTTCAGTGTCTGTCTTTTCCCCACAAAAGATAAATATGATTTGTGTCAGGAACCATTTGTGTGTTTAATCAGGTACCTGACATTGAAAACACTTCCTCTTCAACTTTAAATAAAAATATTATGTCCTTTAGTAGCCACAGATTAAGTTTAGGCAGTTTAGTTTTGTGGAGCCTCCAAAACATGACTAGATCAACTGCATTTTTAGGCAGCTCTTGATAATTTAAAGCTTTTTTTGTTGCTGTAATTAATGGGAGTGCAGATGTGGTGACCTTCTGCGTGTTTATTCCCTCCGAGCACAGGGGTTTCTCCGCACACAATGCTTTATACAGGGACTGCATTAAGGCATTTGTGTTTTACCTGCATCAGGCTACATGTACACATTCCAGCTGTTTTTCATCCCAAGATGGAATGAAATAGGTAGATACTGAGAAGTTTGCAATCACCAGAAAGAGCAGGAAAATTCAAAGCTGTGTGGCAAGTGAAGCGCTCCAGGCCGGCTCCATTTCCATCTCCTTTCACCTCTTTTCCACCTCCCCGGGCCATTGTTCAGGCTCCCTCCTGCCCAGCTCCAGCTCCTGCTGCCTTTTTGGGACTCCCAGGGAGCTGTGAGGGCTTGTGGTGCCCCAGAAAATGAGGAAAAGAGCCGATTTCTATAGCGGGGCCCGCTCGCGGGCTGCTGCAAAGGGAGGTGGCTCCTGCTGCCCACTCGGCGCTGGCACGAGGGGCTCAGCGCAGCGAGTGGCTCTGCTGCCCCAGGGCTCTGGGGTCTGCAGGGAAGCAGGGAGTCCGCTTCCCACGCGGAATCCAGCTGGCTTTTGTCCCGTCCGTGTCACGAGTGAAAACACTCGTATCTGCTTTTAATCAGGATATGCTTGGCCGTATCCCCCCTGTAACAGAGCAGCGCTTTGATTCTGTCACTGATACGAAGCGGTGCCAGGAAGGATGGATGTGCCTGTGCACAGCAGCGGCGGCAGCACGACGGGAAGCCTGCGGCTCGGCAGGGGCAGGAGGCAGCGAGGGCTGAGGCTGGGAGGCGCAGGCTGCGCGGAGATCCTGTCTAGGCTTGGCATCCGCCGGCCGAGGAGATGCCCTGGGAAAGAAAGGCCAGTTCTGTTGTCCCCTCGGGGTGAAAACGTGGCGCGCGAGCCTGGCAGTCGGAGCCGAACGGGAGAGCAGGGCCGCGTTGGCCGCGCTGGCCCCAGCTCCCGGGCTGCCCCAGCTCCCGAGCCCCGCGCTGAGCTCAGCCCTGTCCGTCTGACAGGGAATTCGGGAAGCGCCTGCGGCTCCGGGCATTGCAACAAGGGTGTTGCTGTTTGCTGGCGAGCCCCGTTTCTCTGAGAGAGGTTGTTTGCTCTGCTTTTAGAGTGCTGGGGCACTATAAACCCCAGCAGTTGCCCCCAGGCCTTCTCTTTTCCTGAATGTTCGTATTTACTGGAAATAAAGATGTTTAGACTATTAATGATTTATAAGAAACAGCTACTCCTTTTTAAAACCATTAAGGAAGCAAAGCATCTGCTGTGTTGTTGGGGTTAATGGGGACGTTTAAGCCCTGCGAGCTGGATGAGCACTGACAGGACAGACGGGCGCTCTGCGCCCATTGACACCTGCTGCCTTTAAAGACCAAAAATTAGAAGTGACTTCTAACGGACGTGGGATTTTTAGTGTGATGATTACAGACACGTCTTCCTTTGTGAATAACACTCATTTCAGTAAGGCTTCCCAAATCTGTTGGTCTTCCTTTAGGCCTTCCTGGGACATTCGGCAGGTTGGACGCTTGGAAACTTGCTCCGTGTCTGGAGCCTGCTCTCCTGCTGTGCCTGTCTCCTCGCTTTGATCGCACTTCTGCACAGCTCAGCGCCGCGCTCCCTTCTCACCCGCCTTCCTGTGAATGCTCTGGTTGGCACTGCCACCCAGCAGTGGGGACAGATAGCTTCCCTCCCTGCTTTCCTCCCCCAAATCAGACAAAAGTCCTGCCAGGCTGGTTTTCTTCACACTTTCTGCTTCCTCTGATAATGAAACCAATGTGATACAACAGGAGACTTAGCACTCTTGGATAGAAAAAAAGGAGAGAGAGGGGGAAAGAAAAAAAAAAAAGCGGACTTAGAAAGTTGAAATCGGTGTTGTGAGCATGGAGCATGCAGTAGCTGATGTCAGAATGTGCCTCTGCTCCATTGCTTGCCTTATGAATAGACATTATAAATATCTGCAGTGAGTTTATTACAAAAAATGCAGTTCCTGCACAAAGCTGCTGTTACTGCCCTTCTTTATTTGCTGCTCTCTTCCCTCCCTGCCATGGGCGCTGGCAGGTGCCATTAGCAGCCACACACCAGGTTGACTTGGTGCATGGACAAATATTGGGGGAGAATAGGGTGTTTCCTGGCTCGGAGGTGAAACAGTAGGGCAGGGGAGTTGTTAATCACTGCAAAGCATTAGAAAAGAGTGAGGATTTGTTTCTAGAAGCAGTTCTGTGCAACAAGCAATAAAACTACGCGGACACGTCCTATCCATTTTCTGCCCCATGAATTCGTTTCCAAAGCAAGTTGTCTCACATGTTTATACTGTGTTTTGCAACTTTCCCTTAAACAGTAAACAGTCCAGAAGAGAACCCGCAGCCTGAGCAGCTCTTGAAGCCTTTCACTGTTTTCCACTTTTGCTCTTAGTCTCAGCTTGTGGCAGCTGAAAGTTCCCACAGTCGGAGCTTGGAAAATAGCCAGGAAGCTTCCCTGCTTCTTCAGCCTGCTGCACACAACTGGGTTTTAAAGTTACACATCAGATGAATAATAAGCTACAATTTTTCATCGCTCTTGAAATTCATGGCACATTCAGCTCTTAGTAAATTTGAGCTTGGATGATTGGTCCTAGCATTACTTCTGTAACCCAATAATTGATGATTTTGGGGTGTTTTTATCATGATTTAAGGGGATGCCGTGATTCTGCCATGCAGCTATGGGGGCAGAGGGTAGGGCTGATGGAAATATTCCACAGGTAAGAATATTCCCTGTTCAAAACTTGTGCTCCAGAAGCTACCTGTGGTGTAACTCCTTATGAATTAGTGTTACCTGACTCTCTTCAGCGGAACTCCTCACCCACTTGGTCAGTCTTGAATTCTCTCCCTTGGATGAGTGTGAATAAAGCCTGGTTTTGGCCCCAGCTGCGTGTGCCCTCTCCCCAACCCGTTACCAAGTGTTCTTTCTGAAATCCTGCCTTGGACTCTGTTCTCTGAATGTTTGGCACCGCGGATGGAGCATCTGGCTTTGGGCACCTTCCTGAGTGTGGACTCCATCTCCACCTAATGCTGTGCTTCTTGGAAGGGGGAGACGAGTGGCAGCCTGACCCCGCTGGCATAAAGCTGGTTTCTCTCTCTTTCTTTTTTCTTTTCTGAAAGACTGGAAAGAAGGCAGTGAAAGCTGTGCTGTGGGTTTCGGCGGATGGACTCCGAGTGGTAGATGAGAAAACAAAGGTTAGATTTCCTTTTACAACAATCCTATATCTCTGTGTAATAATATATGTGCTATGACTGTAAATGAACACTAATCTCTATCTTAACACAATCATATTTGAAAGATAAAAGTATATAGGCAGTTTTATCATTTCTCGCTCAGTAAACATATGCATGCCTGTTAATTTTTTTCACAGCCAATTCCCTAGTGCTGTCAAGGCACGTTTTATAAAGATGTGGCAGGGAGGGTGAGCTGGGAATCACGGCTGTGCGGTGCCTGCTGGAGGAATCCTCTTTTCTGGATGACTTCTGGCATGAACACGCAGGGTCCTGATTTCCTTCCCTGCCCCTGAGGAAGGCTGCAGAAGTGGCACCTGAGCAAATCAGTGCTACACAACATGATCTTCCTTGTATCTGTGTTCTAGAAGAGTGAGCTCGAGTGAAGAACTGGCTTCCACAAATGCAATAAGGAGAATAAATTAAATAGGATTGTGCCTCCACTAAACAGCTTAAACTCCCTTCAGTCTTGAGATAAGTAGTAACTGGGTTATAGAATTATCACATTCTATAATAATTTGTAGCAATAATACCTCAACTACTGGTCTGAAGTGGCAAACTAATGTATTCATTGCCTCTTTCTAAATTGTGTTTTACATATTTTATTATGAAATAACCCAGTGTGTAGCACAAAGGGGCCTGTGCATGAGTAATAGCAAATCGTTCTTGGTTTTAATTAGACGTAGGCAATGGGGAATAGTAGCTTTAGGCTTTCCCTGTAAGCTTACTAGTATTTTACATGGTGACACACGGCTATCAGAACAATTTTTTCCCTTACTAGTCTGAAATGGATTGATTTTATATTCATGCCATTTAACCCTTTATCAGCATAAAAGATGATTTTTGCAAGCCAAAGCTGATGAGCAGATAAGGGGTAGTTCATGTCCCTGCACAGCATGACTGCTGGTCCAAGAGCATGCCTGCTCTTTGCATAGAGCCCGAGGGCTGTTGTTATGGGATATTTTATGGCACTAAAATTACTGTCACTTAAGAATTTGGTGTCTAATGCAAACATATTGATGCAAGTGGATTCCGTGCAGTGATGTGTTCCCATTCTATGTGGACACCTGCCTTTCGGAAGCATCGCTGTGGGTGCCTGGGCGCCAAGGGGCCTCTGCGGGCGCCGCGGTCCCTCCCGCCAGCAGCCCGGGACGCGTTGCGAGCGGGGAGGCAGCGCTGCCGCCCGAGTCCCCTTCTCGCCCGCGCCCGTCCCCGGGAGCCATCGCCTCCCACGGCCCCGTCCCGGCTCTGCCCTGGTGGCCCTGCCCAACTCCCCTGCCGTCTCCTCTTTGGCCCCGGGGCAGTCTCTGTTCCGCGCTCCTTGGGCAGGTAGCTGTAGTCAGGCCCGGTGTGCTTCTCCTTGGTAAAACTCGTCTTGCGGTTGTTGCTGGAAATGGCTTCTGTAAGTGTTTCTCCACACCTCTTCATATCTCTTTTATTGTGGGGGGGGATTCTGTTTTCCTCTAGGACCTTATAGTTGATCAGACAATAGAGAAGGTTTCTTTCTGTGCACCAGACAGAAACTTCGACAGGGCCTTCTCCTATATCTGCCGGGACGGCACCACGAGGCGCTGGATCTGCCACTGCTTCATGGCCGTGAAGGACACGGTGAGTGTAACGTAGCGGCTGTCCTGCTCTTCCCGCACCGACATGGGAGTTGCACCTGGGAGGGTTAACTGCAGAGCATGGCGATGAGTTCTGACTGCAGACAGAATATTACTTGGGCCTTGAAAAATACTGTACTGCTAATTCCTTGTATCGGAGTTCTTTGCCATCTCTCTGGGCCGGCGCCTTGCGGAGAGAGTCAGTGCGCGGCGTGTAAATGGAGGGCAGTCCGCTCGCATAGCTGTAGCAGAAGGGGCCTGCTCTCCTGAAAACTGGTGGAAGACACTCCCGTCTGAAAATGCATACAGCCCAAAAATGAAGCAGCAGCGACAGTTTTTCCAGGATAAAAATCAGAGTGAGTAAATAGACTTAAAAATGCAGCCTGTTGTATGATAGTGTTATCACTCAGGGAAAGCCTTTTAAATGCTAAGGGATGGAGCTCAAGTGAGTTGAACTGAGATCCTGTTTGGTTCTCAGTGGCGAGGGAGCTTTTGCCAGAAGAAGGCTTGAAAGCAGGTTGCTTTGTTCACTCGCTGCATAGCTCCCTGATCTACTCCTCCCTCAAGGCTCACCTAAGTGCTGGAAACCTCCTTGTATTGAGCAGTGCAGAAAACTATTCTGAACGGGCAGATTTAGGGAGTAAACCCGGCATAGCTGTGTGTTCAGGGCAAGTATCGTTGACAGTTTATGATTTCTCTTCAAAGGGAAACAGTGAGGTTGCAACTTCTCAGTCAGTTACCAACCACAGTGGATGAGTTTGGCCCCCGGCTTGGCTGCAGCCTCCGTATCAGCCCAGCTTCCCGACTTCCTCCAGCTGCAATTTCATTTCCTTATGGCAGTTATAGGACAGTGGATCCTTTTGGCCTTGCCGATTAATAGCAGTGCCTTTGGGAAGGCCAAGAAGCCTGTGCACAGCTGCAGGAGACCTGGGTCATGGGCATCCCTTATCTCCCTTTTGGGGACCGATGGGCCTTCCATTTTCTGAATAGGAAACAGAAAAACCAGCAGAAGTGGCGTGTGCTATACACCCTATTATTACTTCTATCAATATAGTATTTATTTTTACATGTGAAAGGACACTGTTGCTCTCAGGGATTTTTGTTGCTAAGTGAGTCAGGGTTAATCTGGAACCCATTTTAAAGCCTAATTTAAGAGCACAGGGAACATATGCTTCTCAGAAGGGCCCTCTTAGTGCTTGTTTGCGCACTTAGTGAGGGCCATTAGAGGTACCAGCAGCCATAGCCGTGCTCTTCACATTCACGTCAGCACCCAGCAGTGCAGCAGCAGTGATGCCCTGAGCCCTCTAAACTTCCTCCATGTATGAGAAGAGCTCGTACAGAGCTCAGAACCTGCCCCTGCATAAACGGCTTCATGGGAGTCCCTTTGCGTGTGGGAATACGCAGAGGCGAGGGCCGGGCGGACATGTTGGCGAGGGCCGGGCGGACATGTTAGCGCACGGGCGGACATGTTAGCACGGGCTGGGCGGACATGTTAGTGCACGGGCAGACGTGTTGGCGAGGGATGGGCGGACATGTTAGCGCACGGGTGGACGTGTTAGTGTGGGCCGGGCGGACATGTTAGCGCACAGGCGGACATGTTAGCGCGGGCTAGGTGGACATGTTAGCGCACGAGAGCCAGGCGGGCTGTCCGCCCGTGCCGCTCGTTCCGGGGGACCGTGGCGGGCGCCGTGTGTGCTGCTGGCGGGCGGCCGCGAGCCCGTGTTGCGGCACTGCGAGCGGGGCCCAGGCTGAGCGCGCGGGCGTCTCGCGCAGGGGGAGCGCCTGAGCCACGCCGTGGGCTGCGCCTTCGCCGCCTGCCTCGAGCGCAAGCAGAAGCGCGAGAAGGAGTGCGGCGTCACGGCCACCTTCGACGCCAGCAGGACCACGTTCACCAGAGAGGGCTCCTTCCGCGTCACCACCGCCACCGAGCAGGCCGAGCGCGAGGAGGTGCTGAGGCAGCTGCCGGATGCAAAAGGTACCGGGGGCGGCAGCCCCTCGATGCTCGAGCCGGCGAAACGCAGCCTGCCCGAGAGCAAAGCCCGACTTCCTTCCATGGCTCCCCTTCCATAGCCTCCCTGGGTGCAAATCGCGTTCCCAAACACGTCATTTCACACGATGGAAACCCCCAGATTCGCTCCCAGGGCATTCTCCCACGTTTCCTCAGAGTGGCTTCATAGGCAACTGGCTGCTCCTGCTCTGCTCTACCTGCCTGCCCTATGATAGAGACCATGCTAAGGGCCATGGCCCTGCTATAAAGGCAGCACAGAAATGTTATAACAGGAGTTTGCCAGACTCAAAGTGGGTTTTTTGTGTGTGTATTCTAAAGCCTGTGGTAGATGACCAGAAAGCGGTATACGTTTTTTCTTAACAGAAACTACAGTGTAGTTTTATTTCAATTTTAAGGCCAGCTACAAAGTTTATTTTTAGTATTACACTGCATGAGGGAAGAACAGGTCCATCGGAGTGCCTTCCATAAAAACCAGTAGGGAACTCAGTGGTGCACACTCTGTTAAATTCAGAAATAATACCTGGTTGATCGAAAGGCCTTAGTTCTACTTCATAACCATTTAAAATGCAAAGTGTTCTCAAATTTATGTCAGAATAGAAGGACTTCTTGCCCAAGTGTTACTATGGATGGTAGAGTATTTAAAACTACCACAATATACTTATAAGTATACTTATAAGTACGGCTGGTAGCTCATCTTATAGATAGTGAAATGCTTTGGAGGCTTCCACAGCAATTTTTATGCCATCACCATATTGCAAAACTTTAATCTTCATTTTCATCATGCATCCGCTTGTTTCCATACGTTAGTTTTAGAACGTGCTAATGGAGCTTCAGCGCGAGCGCCTTTGTCGCTTGAGGCCGTGAGCCCGAGTCTTGGCTCGGGGAAGGGGTGGAATCCCCTCGGAGCGGGAGGGCCGGTTGGGAAGCTCCCTGGAGCGAGCGGCTGCCGCTCGTGGGCCCTGGGCTCGGGGGCAGCCGCTTCCTCGGGCCGTTGCGGCTGCCCGTGCGTCCCAGCGTGGCTCCTCTCTCTGGCTGTTCTGCTGAGGTGGCAGCAACTCGCCGTTCGCCCCAAGAAGTCTGGAAAGCAATAGGAGAAGCTAATAAGCTTGCCCTGGCAGAGCAGAATTTCCCCTTCTCTCCCTCTGTCTGCTGACCTATTTTAATATAAAAAGCTGTGTGGGTTGCACCCAAAGCTGATTTGCCCATGCCCTGAGCTAAAGACAGTGTTCCTAGAGGCAGAGAAATCCCATTCCCTACATTTCCACCATTAGGTCTGTTTGCTCAAAGCCTTGCAACTCCATGCAGAGCTCTGCAAAATGAAGCAGCTGACCTGAAACTGTGGTTTCCAGTGACACTACAGCCAAACTCACTGCAAGAGGTGCCTCAGCATCTCTGTGTCGTGTGAAGGTAGCAGGTGTCCATCCTGCGCTGGCGTTTCCACGGGATCTGATCCAATTCCCCAGAGGAAACGGGGAGCTGCTGCAGGAGCAGCCTGCTCAGTGCTGCCCTCGGCCCTGCTGGGGCTGCCGCAGGGTGTTTGGCTCCTGCTGCTGGCTCTGCAGGGCCAGGAGGGCAGCTCGGAAGGGACGGTGCGAGAGCTGGATTCTCTCCCCTGCAGCTGCTGAGCTCGCTAACTGAGTACGGGATTTGGGCAATCATCTGTTCTTCTTCTGGTCCTCGGGGAGGCAAAAGGAGGGATTTCCCAAGACACTTTTTCAGTTCGATTCCTAAACAGCGAGCGTTGCTAGAGCAGTGGCCTCGGCAGCAGCCGGAGGCAGGCGTGCGAGGCCGGTGTCCCCAGGAGCTGCCCTTTGCTCCGGGGGCCGGCTGGCTGGGAAAGGGGCACCGTGCAGGTAACGGAGGTACCAAGAGCCCCAGCATTAGGAACTGCTTTGCGGAGGATGCAAATTCCTGCAGTTTCTCCTTCCCAAACCAAGCAGGGGCGAGGGGAGGGCAGGTGGCAGAACAATCCTCCTCTCCCTGCCTAACGCCGCTCTCCTTCCCCCGCAGCTGAGCCAGAGGCGAAGGCGGCCGTGCCGAGCGCGGCGCCCGCCGCCCCGGCCCCCTCCCCGGGCTCGCCCGGCTCCCCCACGGCCGAGGGCGCCGCGGCGGCCGAGAAGGAGGCGAGCAACCCGCACGCCATCCCGCGGCGGCACGCGCCCATCGAGCAGCTCGCCAGGCAGGGCTCCTTCCGCGGCTTCCCCGCCCTCAGCCAGAAGATGTCCCCGTTCAAGCGGCAGCTCTCGCTGCGAATCAACGAGCTGCCCTCCACGGTGCAAAGGAAGACCGACTTCCCCATGAAGAACGCGGGTAAGGCCGGGTGGCCCAAGTGCCACATCGAGCTGGTGTTGTCTCTTCCTCCCTTCCCCTGCTGTGCAGACTCTAAGCAGCCCACTGGTAAATGCTCCTTCCTGCCCCAGGGTGGATCATTACTCACCAACAGACAGATGTTTTTTCTAACCTGGTGTTACGAGCTTGGGAACATGCAGGAATTTCAAATACAGTGCTCATGTGCAGAAGACAAGCAGCTATGATGTGTATGTGAAACACTGAAGTGGTGCAGGAGTCGAGGCTGGTGATTCCGTAGGTGCTGTTCCTTCCTCTGAGTCACTCAACCAGTTCCTCAGCAAATGCCAGAGCCTCTTGACAGACAAACCCCTCCAAGGCCTTAACCACTTGTCATGGGATCCCGTAGCATTTTTCCTCGTGTCTGTCCTTCCATCTTTCAGAAATCCTCCTTTTGAGCACAATGAAACCTCTTTTTAACCTCAGGTTTAGTAACTAGTGTTTAGTGGGTATAAACAGCTGTATCAGTAGCGTGTGGTGCTGTTTTCACAGCTAGCTGTGGGATTTTATAGATTCATCCCCACGTAAACATGTGGGGTGATTAGCACCTTGCATAATGTCCTAGAATCTCTGCAGCTAGGTCAGCCTGCAGCACAGCTGTGCTCTCATTTGGCAGTGGAGATGGTTTAAAGGTTCCAAGCTTTAAAATAAAAAATTACTGCAGCAAAGACAGAAACACCATGAATATCTCATTTATTCCTCTTTTGATTCTTATTTTGTAGCCTGTGCAGTGAGACCAGCATTGAGCTAATCAATTTAATGCTGGTGCTGTGTTGCTTACAGAAGTGGTGCTGATTGAGCACACACTGATCTGAATTTATTCTGAGGATGTTCCCATGTAAGCAGCTGCCAGTGCTGCTTACTGTCACACCACAGGCATTTTATTGGAATAGCCCCCAAAGAACTGATTTTGGGGAAAGCCTCATACTGAATTTTAGGTACATTTTTAAACATTTAATTTTTTTTTATTATATGTGCTCATTATGTCACTTCTGGGCAATGAAGGACTGCTAATCAGCACTTTTCAAAAGCAGTGCAATTAAAGCTAATGAGAACATCTGGTAAGTCAGCAGTTTACTCCAAATGCCACCGTACACTGTGCTGGTGTGTGAGCTTGAAACCGAGAGTGCCCCTTGGCTTGATCTTGGAGCTCTTGTTTTCCGTGATGGCAGCACGGAGCGAGGGACAGAGGAGAGACGCGGGTCCGGCCCCTGCGGGGCGGCGCTGCAGGGGCAGTGACACCCCTGGCACGGGCAGGGCTTCGCAGAGTGCTCCTCTTGGGGCCATGCCTTGATACAGTCACGCTCTTCAATATCAAAAGGTTTCAGTCTCTATTAAAGCTGTTGGAAAACCCTTCATTTACTTTCCTGAACATCCTCTTCCAGCAACAGAGGAAAGCAGCTGTAACTGGCTTCACTTCTGGAACCCCGATCTCTTTAGCCTAAAACTACACTGATAGGGCTATTTCTACCATCCGAGCTTCCCCACAAGTTTGCAAGAAGCTGCCATTCAAATCAATAGAAAGAGCACCTAGGAGCCAACGGAAGCAATTATGTTTCAGCTTAACATCAGCATTGGTAGCTGACTCCTGTTTCCCTTGGAGTGCCAGTGTGATGATTTGTTGTTCCTTTCCCAGTCCCTGAGGTGGAGGGGGAAGGCGACAGCATCAGCTCCCTGTGCTCCCAGATCACGAGCGCCTTCAGCGCGCCCACGGAGGATCCCTTCTCCTCAGCCCCCATGACGAAGCCGCTCACGGCAGTGGCACCGCAGTCCCCTGCCTTCCAAGGTGAGTGTTTCCTGGGCCTGCTGCGCCACGGGGCTCGCGTGCACGTGCTGCTGCTCCCAGGAGCACGTTGGCTTCACGTGTCTTGCGTAGCCCTGTCTCCAGAGTTGGGAGGCACTCACCCTGCTTCATTCATCTTGTCTGCTGTTATTTTTGCCCCTGTATTTTTTTGTTCTTAGTCTGTCACTAAAAGTTCATTTGTGCACCTGCATGATGGATAGCTGCCTGGCTTCCAGATCATGGCAATTTAACGTTCTGCCTAGTGCAGTGCAGTAACCTTGGGAGCGATGTCACGGGAACAGAACGGTGCCAGGGTGGAAGCCTGTGTGCCATCCCGTCCCTGTGGCTGCTCCCACCTGGAAGCACTTCCATAGGCTGTGGAGAGATGCCAGCTGTGGCATTTGCAATTGTGGCAGTTGCTAAGAGCCTCAAGCTCTGGTCCACTGACCATGAGCTTTTTCTTTTTATCCAGTCGTGTGAGAAACTACTTTGTTAAATGTAGTTTCTGCCACTCAGCATCTACGGTCTGTTCTTCCTTTGACGTTAAAACTAAGCTTGTAACTTCTGGCGAGCCACAAGCCTATAAAAGCTGCAGATTGAGCTTTGCCGTGCAGCAGCTCTTAGCAGAATGCCGGCGCTCCTCAAGCACGCGAAACCTGCCAGGTCCCGGGCGCTGCCTCGGGGCAAAGGCCGGCCTGGGCTGCAGCAGCTCTCGCTGCTGCTCCGCTGCACGGCCCGCCCGCGGTCCCGCCTGAGCCCAGTGCGTGCCGGCAGCCACGGCCGGCGCCCCGGCACGCGCTTGCCCCGCATGAATTAACTGCACTCATGTTGTCTGCTCCCGTTTTAGTTAATGGCACTGCCTCTGCCTTCTGTGTGCTTGCTGCTAAACCATCCCAAGCTGCTGTAGCGCCCACGGTCATGCCGGTTCGGGAAACCAATCCGTGGGCTCATGCGCCTGCCGCTAGTACCGGAGCTGTGGCCGTGGCCTCGGGTAAGACGGGACGGGGAGCCTGTGCGGTCCCCGGAGCGCTGGATGAGGAGCGTGAGGGAGCCCGCGGGAGAGCTGCCGGGTGGCAGGAAGCGGGACAAAGGGCGGAAGCAGGAGCCGCGCGCCCGGGTGGATGGAGGGAAGCTGTGCACGCGGGGCCTCGGCGGCTATTAGCTGGCCCTTTCTTAAGGTTGGCAGCTTTTTAGAGAAATGATGCATAAAAGGGAAGTAATGAAAGAAATAGTGTGTGTCTGGGGAGGAAAATAATTGGGGGAGTGTGTCTGTGAGCTTGTGCTTTCCAGCCTAAGAGAGGGGGGAGACTAAGGCAGGTGCTTAAAGGTTTTCCAAGTCGGTGTGTTGTTGGGCAGGGTTAGCCTGTGCCTGTAGCCCTTGCTGCGTGCGCACACACACACACACACAAGGCCAGCAGGGAGGCCCAGGGCTGCGGGCGCGAGGAGGCCGCGGCGGCTCCTGGGGGGTGCCCGACCTGGGCATGTGGCCGAGAGGGCCCGGGCTGCTGCCCAGCCCCGGCAGCAGCAGCTCCTGCCCCACGTGTGTGAGCCCCAAAATGCAGCTTGCAAGGGCCCCCAGAGAAAAAGCAGCAGTAAAGGAAGCTGTAGGTGCAGCTTAGCCAGCCTCTACTGTTGGCTTAAATGAGGAGGGCTGGGCAATAGCGAGGCTGCACTGCAGTCTGGTGCTCTGCTTATCCTGTTGGAAAGGTGGTGAGGTGCAGAAAAGCAGGAAAGAGAAAACTGTGGAGAGGGAAACTGAGAGAGTGGAGCTGATGGGTGATGGTTGTGAACTGTGGGAGGAAGGGTGATGAGGGGGAGTATTTTTTTTAATTGCTGAAGACAGATGAGTTAAAAGCAAAGCTGTTTTTATAGGAAAAAAAATCTGAAATATTAAGTGTTGAACATTGAAAAAGAATTAGAGAGGTTAACAGCCCGAGTAGCACATGGAGAGTGTGAGGAGAGAGTGGAGAGGAAGGACGAATATAAACAAGGGAATCGGTGTAAGTACAGTTTTATGTGCATTTTAATTTGATAGATTTACTTCCTTAAATGTTCATGTAGAGGGTAGGAGATGTGTCACGGCACATGAGCGTGGTCTTAACACCGAGTACAGGTTACACTGGCCTCGGGTAAGGACAAAGCCTGACTCCAGCCACAGGGCCAGGGGCCTCACGAGCAGCTCTGTGCTCAGCAGCGTGGCCGTGCTGAGCTGCGCAGCCCCGAGGGCTGCTCCTGGGCCGGGGCCGTGGGGCTGCGCGGCCCTGAGCGCTCGGCCGGCTCCGCAGGGAGCAGCTGGTCCTGCCCCTCCGCACCGGGCACCCCCGTAGGCAGCAGTGGGGCGGGGAGGGAGGCCGGCGGGGCCGGGGGCAGCATCTCTGAGCCCGCTCTCCTTGGCAGGACCCGAGTGGAGCAGCTCCTCGGCCACAGCCTCCCCCAGCCTCTTCCCGGGCAGCCACCGGCGCACGCCGTCCGAGGCCGACCGCTGGCTCGAGGAGGTCTCCAAGACGGTGCGGGCACAGCAGCCGCAGCCGCCCGCGCCGCAGCCACAGCCGCTGCTGCCGGCGCCCGCGGCGGCGCCCGTGCCCG